>PVIC010006553.1:0-54340 GCA_004025085.1 Thryonomys swinderianus
TCTCTAAATGTGTAAAATTAGTTTCATGTGCAAACTACATATTAAAAATAATATAATTGATCCAGTTACCACATGAGATTTGTTTGGTGGGCTTCCCTGAGGCTGAATAAGATTGTTTCTTAGTAAGATTACAATGAATCTCAGCTATCTCTATTGTAAAATGCAGACATGATATTTCATGAAGTCAATCTAGGAATGACTAGTTGTTACATGTAAGATGCCAAAAAATTAAAACCATTCCAGGGCTATTGTTACCTTTTTAAAGCATCTCTACCATAAGAGGAAAATATTTAGTGCTTAGATGTAAGCGGCATAATGTATTTATATGTACACTTATTTCTTTTATTGAAGTTGAAATTGTTATACCTGTTACTTAGTAATTTACAGACCTGATGATGCAGTTATTAAATTCCAGCCATTCTAAACTAGATGCATGTCAACCTTGAATGTGATGGTTCCAGTCTGCTAGTCATAATAAACCCCATACCATTCAAAACAAAACAGACAAAGGCATGTCCATCTGCAGAACCTGAGAGCTAGGACACTTACACGTCTTCTGTACAATCGCATACTATTATTCAGTGGCGCCGCCCAGACACGGGTGAGCCTCTCTCGCTCTCCAGTACAGACGACATAATCCTTTGTGACAGAGGAGTTTTCTCATTGACACAAAAGAAGTCATATGATGTTTTTATTAAGAAAATGCTATTCAGGGCCGGAGGGTTAGCTCAGTGGTTCTGGCGCCTGCCTCGCAAGCGCAAGGTCCTGAGTTTGATCCCCGGTAACCACATATAATGCTGGGCGTGGAGACACGCCCACCAACAATCAACTCCGCATACCACAATGCGGGACGTGGTGGCTCACGTCTGTTATCCCAGCACTCGGGAGGCAGAGACAGGAGGATTGCTGAGTTCGCGGTGGCTTGCCTGGGCACCATAGTGAGCTCAGGGCCAGCCTGAACTACAAAGCGAGACCCTGTCTCAAAAAGAAAAAAAAAAAAAATGCTATTCATAGCTCCGACAAGTATTTTGCTAACTGAATTCTTAAGGGGGTTTACGTGCAAGTCTCATTCCCTTGGGATTGCTGATAATGTGTAAAGAAAAAAAAAAGAAAAGATGAGAAAATCTGATACAAGAGAATGTAGAAAAGGTATGGAAATGTAATTATTCTGTATGGTGATGGAAAGGAAGCTTACGATACCACAACAAAGACATTAGAAGTTAACATTGCTCTAGGCAGCAATATGTTGTAATTGTCTGGCAGAACATGGAGCAGATTCCCCCAGTCCCTGTGCAGTACCTCTGGGGGGCCAGCGGGTTTAACAGTTTCAAGCCACAGCTCGGCCTCACTGTTTGCTTGTGAGACAGATCACTGACGCTTCCAAGAGGAGCAAGAATAGAAGCATGTGTGCACCAGACTTCAGGTATAGGCGACATAAACTAGCCTTGCAAGTCTTTTAATGTATACTGATTCTTCTATCCCCTACCAACTCTTTAATTTAAAAAAAATCACAGTTTATACAAAATAATAACCTACAAAGGATGAGAATCACTTCCCTATAGGTTTATAGTCACATGACTCTCACCCCCTTCCCTAATTTTATCGTTACTTATATTTTCAAAATTTTACCGAGTATATGGTAGGAAGTCAGCACTTGTTAAATAGATTTTGCTGACAAAGAAATGTTCTTATTTAATACGATACTGCCTCTTTCTATTTCCTCTACAGAGGTCTCAGTGATTTCTTCTAAAATTAGATATTTTTTGCTCTCTTTAAAGGTTTGTTGGCTTCTTCTGTCACAATGTATATTTTTGTATCATTAAGAGAAAGTAATTTGAAAACTGGAAGTACATTACATGAATAGGACTGAATATTATCAATTTATTTTAGCAAGTATTGAAAGAGAACATAATGTGTGACATCACTGATGGAATATTAATGTAACCTAAACTTGTCAGGTTGGACAAAATACCCCTGTAACTAAATAACTGATGGAATAGGAGTGTACTATATGGAAAGCATTATGTAAATAGTAATGAGAGAAAATGTGTTTTTGTGTGAAGGAAGAAAGTCAGAGATAACTATAAAGAAAATGACACTTTCAACTAATAAAGACTGGTGCAAATGATAAAAAGAGGAGAATAACAAAGTAATACTAAATAGATAATGCAAACTTGTGAGTGGCAGAAAAAATAGATATATTTATTTCTAATTTCCCATTTCAGGAATAAGTCATGTTAACAGGTAAATTTTCAGGGACACTGCATTCTACAGTATTGGCTGTGTACAAAGAGAAATCTATCCTGTGCATTTGATTAGAAAATGCACATAGGCCCAGATAAGAACAATAATATAAATGTAAATGCCTTTGAGACAGCTTTAGGGTGTTTAGACTTGCATGGACACAGTAGGTAGATGATTTTATAAGACTTACTATTAGTCCACACATTACAGATATTCATAGACTTGGGAATCAATGGAAAGTCTCAACACTCTTTGAATATTTAATACATATTCTATTCTTGAAGTTGGTATGAGTATATTAAACAAGTGACATGTGAAGTTATAAAAGCTGGGAAACCTACATGTATTCATTTTTTTCTGTATATATATATCTATTTTTCTGGAAAAAAAACAATGGAAAATTTCACAGTGTGCACCACATACCACTATAGTGTTTAAAATCCAATATTGAGTGTGATTATATGTATATACAATGTAGCACTAAAGATAAAAATAAATTTTTAAAAATTCAATTTTTCTAGTCCAACTTGCTCATAGTTATTTAACCTAGTATCTTACTAATTATTCTGGTTCTACTCATCAATGTCCAGAATATATCTGTCTGTATCTATCTTTTGTGTCATATCCTCCTTGTTTAAAAGCTAACTCTTTGCATAAATATTTCTAAAATATATAGGTTACTGCTTCTCAGAGTAGGTTCTATCATGTGGCAAAACAAAGCCTTGCTCTGAGCTACTCCTAAACTGGAGAAATTGATGGATTTGCACATTTCTCCTTGTAAATCAACCACTTCTTGTTCACATACCCTCCCAGTGTCAACTGGAGTCTTTAATTCCATGATATTTCTGTTAGTATATATGTCTCTGTAGAAAGTTTAGTATTTATCTTATGCTAACAATATATACAAGCATAAAATGTGACAGATATTTTGTAATCATTTTCAATTCTTAAGATGAAATGAATATATGAGAATAAACTCTCTTTGCTTATTGAGGCAGTGCTAATGTTCATGATAGTGAGGATGAGGCTATTTTCATTCTAACAATTACAAGCCTTCTACTATGACTGCTTCCAGGTAATATATAGGTGTGTTATACATACTGTTCCAAGGTAATGTAGGTATGTCATAGATTTATTGTATTCTAGGTTAAGACAAAGGATATTCAAATTCAAAGGATATTCAAACTATGATAGTAGTAATACTAATAGCAATCAAAATCAACAAATCCCCCCAAAAGAGAAAACAGACTTCTAATCTTCAAAGTTCTTTAGGTTCAGTGGATTTTAGGATGGAAGTTTTAAAATTTTCTATCTAATGAAGCTTTGTTGAAAGGGCATTCTGTTTCCTACTTGATGTATTCTAAACATGATTTTACACTGTTTGTGCTTTACTTCACTGATATAAACCACCTGGCACCGCAAAGAATATGCTTTAAATCCCCAGCACATGAAAATTAATAATCATATAATGCATGTCAGGTCATATAGGTTTTTTTCTGAGCAAATAAACTTATTTAAATAACACACTTGTTATACATCTGGATGCTGACCCTAGTAAATTGTGGTGACATCCAGAAAATTACTTATTAGGAAAAGGTGTTTTGTATAACTAGGTTGTAGTTTGAAGGTGTTGCAGTGTCATAGATACACATATTAGGAGCTTGATTAAATTTTAATCCTAAGTTCAGGCCAAATATCCATTGAATAATATCATACTGTCTGGCTTCTTGCTTTGCAAAAATCTATGGTCACTTAGAAAGTTAATTTAAAGGTGCACATGTTTGATTTTGCTTTCCAGAAAGTCACATTTATAATAGATCTTAAACAAAGAAGAAATGTTGAGAGCTCACTTTAATGAAACACAAACAAACAAAATCCATTGTGCCATATGGCAATTATGCCATACGATTGAATTTATTACCAAATAAAACTGTTGGCTTATGCTTTTCACAGTTTTTATTATACATATCCAGTGTTTTAGAAACTTTCTGGAGGGTTGCTTGCCCAGATTTCAAGACTAAAATAAAAGTAAATTAATAAAAAAAATTCTCATGTTACAGAAGTGTAAGAAAACGAAATCAAAGCAGTAGAGTGAACAAAAATACAGGCCATTTTTCTCCAGTCTTGATATTACTGCTAAGAGCTGGGACTACATTTAACCAAATGAATATAATATTCTATTTGTTTTGATTGGAGACTATATCTTTGTAGCCAATATCTACAACAAACATTTCTGTAGCATGCAGATTTTAGTCCATAAAGAGAAAGTAGTTATGTTCTTACTATAAAGTGTTTTAACTTTGACCATGTAAACCTTTAATTGCCAGTTAGGCTGGAGAACTTTATTGAGTTCAGACAATCTTAGTGTTGAAAATTTAGCATCATTTTTCATTTAGAGAGTATTATATTTTCTTAAAATGTTATGTATTATAGTCCTAACTGCCTCAGTCAACTTATCCACATTCATCATGGAAATTATTACAACATATTTTTCTTCAAGAATCACTATGTACTCCTTCTATTTTATGTGGATTATTTTCAGATACTGAAATAAGTTATATTTGAAATCTGACATTTTTATGACTCAAAATCCTTTTTAATTTACATCCTTAATTAAGTCACATTAAGGAAAGTGCTTTAAAAAATCCAGTGCATCCATTCATCTGTGCAAGTGGACATTTATATTATTACTTCAGTTAAAATTGCTGTCTGCGTTTCAAAGTCCCTGGTGCATTTAACAAGTGCAATTTCATAGCACGTGTATAAATACATTGTAAATAGTATTCCATGTAATTTTTATTCAAACCATAAATTTTTCTTTTATTTCTCACTCCAACTTCCGTCTTTATTTTTCATTAAACGACTCACCGCTCACACTCAAAATGCGATGCCGAGTGATGTCATGTTTAGAGTTCTCAACACCCTCCCCCCAAGATGAAGCCAGTCGTGAAACCCCCTTCCACTTCTACGTGGACATGCAGTCTGACTTTCTCAGTGAAGGTGGCAGAGATCCTCCAGCCTGAAAGGGAAAGAGGACAACAGTACTTTTCTTCGGCAGCAGGAAAAGATGCGAGAGAACACAATTCATTGCCTACTCTTGGCTTCCATGGCTTAATTCAGGTGGCCCTGTTTACCAGCATTTCCAATGACTGGTGTGGGAAGGAGGACAGGAAAGCACATGTACAGATTCTGTACTCACCACAGACAACTCACTTATCTATAAACCTGTCAGATTTGGCTCCAATTAGTGTCACTATTTTTAAGTCTTTAAAAATTGGACAAGACCCTTTTCTTGTTTCATTTAAATGGTCCTGGCCTAAGATTATCACCTGAAAGTTCATCTCCACCAATTAGATATTTCTTTCTTTTATAATCAATAATGTAAAAAAAAAAAACAGGAAAGTATAGAGTTGTGAAGAAAATTTGGTCTAGATCGTGTGGAAGTGGAAATTCCCCAAGAGGCACCATTGACAGTGGGGTGACCCAAAAGTTTTTAGAATGGGTTTGATGTCTTGATTGTATTTCTGAGGTACATCTGTTATTGCTGCGGGGATAGTACATATAGTGCATTCAAAGAAGCATAGAACTTTGAATTACTCTTTCTTCATCCTAAATTTAATGCTTATACTAATATTTCCTTGCATATGTATTCTGTGTGGCTATATTTCCAGCATTTTCTGGTTATAATGAGTTATGCTCTTTAAAATATCCCATTTGGATTTGTCCATGAGTTTCTTCATAAAAAAGCAACTATAATAAACTCCTCATTATCAACCATCCCACAAAAAAAAAAGGGTGAACGAAAAATATTTTGTGTTTTGCCAGATGTTACCACTTCTTCCAATCAATCTGTAAATGAAATCATGCTGGAATCAGGCAACAAGAAACAAACCAACCCTGTACTAGTTAAAAATAAAAGGACAAAGGAGACGATAGCAATTCTAATACACCACGTGCACACTGTCACTTGGCATAGCTCTTAATACTTAGTCGCACCCATTTCCCCGTCTCACAGGGCTGCATACATTTTCCCATTTATTCTTTTCACAAGCATGTAAGACCTGGTATAATCCCATTTCATTTGCAGAAAACAAAAACGTCTTTATTTCAAAAAATATGGAATATTTTATTATGTCATCCCCTTTTTTCAGTTGACGAAAAGGATATTTGGAGGATTTAAGTTCTGTAAGGTAGCAAAAATCACTTAACTGCTGGCTGAATCTGGATCAAATCTGAGGTAGTACCTTTTGTTACAATGCCCGAGCTGTGTTGTAACTACTGATGTGGGATGATATATATCATTGTAATCTACTTTAAAAAATGAAAATATGTAAAATATTGGAGTTTCCTTGTTACTTAATAAGGGGATCTCTAAGTAGTTATTACATCTCATCCAGACTATATCCCAAAACACCATACTCAGTTGTCAAAAAAGGAATGGTGAAATAAAATTACAAAACTGGAAAACAATTAAATATCCTGGGGGTGTGATAATCAATTGCATTCCATTGGGTAAAATTTGCACTTTGAGAATAGAAATTATTTGCATTACTAACAATGCTTCATAGAATTTGTTCATCTTAATTTTTTTCTTTTTTGACACAGGGTCTCCCTATGTAGTTCAGGCTGACTTTGAACTCTTTATGTAGCACAGGCTGGCCTCAAACATGTAGCAGTTCTTCTGCCTCAGCCTCTAGTGCTAGGTTTAGACATGCACCACCACACTGGGCCTCATCCTTTTAAAATTTTAATTGCTGAAATGGCTGGCAAGAATTACTTTAGTTTCATGGGGCCCTGTGTTTTGGGAAGAGAAACATGAAGGATTTGCATGGAAAAGTGTCTAGAGCTATCAGGCACAGGTTGTTCTGTCTTTGGCATTTGTTTGGGACACAGTGTCTAGACCTCCAACCTCTCCCAGCATGTTGGCAAACAGTCAGCGTTCAGTCAGCTCTCAGGGGCAATGTGGTGGTCACCCAGAGACTTTCCAGTTACTGCTGGTATTAACCTTTGAGGTCCCACCTCAACATTTACCAAAACTAGAGACTAATTGTAAATCCAATTATTACCACTAAACAGGGCTAACTTTTGATTCATCCTACTGGTAAACAACATGTGCACTTAATGCTACATAATATCATTTCATAAAAGTTAGAGATTCTATGGCAATGAATCAGAAGAGTCCATGAAGATTAGCATGTGGTTAATCCAAATCAGGCCAAATTAATGCTTGCCATGTAGTATTATTTTTCTACAATTTTATAATTTTCTATAATTTGTGTTATTTGTATAGAGCTTTAACAACAATCAAAATGGCCCTGATAAAATGATAGACACAACCGGGCGTGGTGGCTCATGCCTGTAATCCCAGCACTCAGGAGGCAGAGACAGGGGGATTGCTGAGTTCCAAGCTTGCCTGGGCTACATAGTGAGCTCAGTGCCAGCCTGAACTACAAAGCGAGACCCTGTCTCAAAAAAAAAAAAAAAAAAGACACAATAGTAGTGAGGAAAATGTAAGCCAAATGGGTGCCAGGACACCAATTCAATTAAAATACTTTCCCCATTTTTTAAATATATGAAGGGTACTTGAAGGTAAGAATTTCTTTGTAACTCCAGTGCTCCTAGTTATAAAGTGAAGCATCTGGGTGTATTTCTTGTTTCTATTTAGCAAAACATTTTGTTATACATGGACGCTTTTAATGTCTTTCTCCTTACTTTAAAAATATTTTAGTTTACAAAGTTAGAAGAATGTACCAGTAGTTACTATTGCACCATTTTTGGGTGAATTTTAAACAATGATTACAAATACAATTGAATTTTTTAAATTTAATTTGGTATTGATGTATACCTTGTCTTATCGAACAGTTTGTGCAATATGTTGCTTTAGATATGTTTACTTTTTTTTTGCTTTGCCTCATTTGCCTTATTTCTTTCATTTAGAATTTTTTGTATAGCAGACAGAATAGCTTAAAGTTCATGACTTGCAGATATCTCAAAAATCAGTTGCAGAAAATATATATTTAATTTGTGAAATATATTTCCTACTGTGAAAACTTGGAGTTGTGGGTACTGTGTACATGATTATTGGAGAGATACAGCCCTGAAGGATATTAAAATTAATCCTGGAAGAAAAAGAAAATACATTTTTATACACAAAATGCAGATATGCATATGTTATGTACAGATATACATTTTATCTGTGTCATAATTTTGTGGTGCTGGAAATCGGGAAGAAATTTAAAAAATTGTCAAATGGAGTTTTGGTGTAGTTCAAAGAATAATACAGGATCATGTAGTCATCTGGTTTAACCACTTTTGGAACAGAACCAACTCTATTTCAACTCCAACATTTCTGCTGAGTTTTAATGAAGTTAAATTCTCTAATTTGATTCCAAGAAGTAAACGAATAACATTTGATTTACGTGGTAGGAAATATGAGTCTTTGTGATACACCAAAGAGAACACCTGAGTTTCTCATTACGTCTCCCCAGTAAGAGAAGAACATGCTTCTGTTTACGTCGTGCCTGCAGTATTATCCCGGGCTGAGACAGACGACTGCAGCCATGCGCATAGAAGAAGGAAACATAAACTGAGGCAGCGCCTAGACTAATGTGAGGTGTTCTTTCAGATACCATAAGGGATAAGTGTTTCTCATAAAAAATACAACAGTTACATCACTTGTTTTATGAGGAATTTTGCTTAGAGTTGATAGTATGGTGCTTCACGTTATGGGACATGGAATGCGAAAATCCTCTACTTTAGGAAAGGGTGCCATGTGCTCCTTTGCTGACTTCTGTGGTCAAACGCAGAAAACCTTGGCCACAAATATTTTGTGTGGTTTTGATTTGGATGCAGCTACATTTAGATAGATTAGATTGCGGACTGCTTTTATTGATTTATTTATTAATAAATTGAGTTTATTGGTACGTTTTAGTATTATAAACACATTCATCCTTGAGAATTTGTACCTGTACATGAGAGATCTTGATTCTTATTTTTTCTCATTCCCGTTTTTCCTTCAACCCTCAAACCCTCTATATACATGAGCTTTGTTTCTGCTTTTTCCACTTTACCATCAAATTTCCCTTTCCTTTCTTTGCTTTTCCCACTCTCCCAGTTCCTTTTTCCATTTTTTCTTCCTATATCACAATAACTATTATACATTCTGGATCTTATTTACACCTTTAGCTTCTCACACGAGAGAAACAATGCAGTATGCATTGGTGTCCTATTTATTTCACATATAGGTATGGCCTCAAGTTGCACCCATTTAGCTCTAAGTGTCTCTGAATTATCATTCTTTATGGCTAATACTACAGTTCACACACACACACACACACACACACACACTCATCTTCTTTATCCAATTTGTGATTGATGGGCATTTAGGCTATTTCCAAGATTTAACTAAAACTCCTTCGATCAACATCATTATATTACACTCAATTCCACTGTAAATTTGAAATTAATTCCAATAAAGTTTCAACTCACAGACAGAATATAAGTAAGAAATTGACAGGAAGTGAAATGACACAAAGGTCATTGTGTGACTAAATGGTAACTTAAAGTTTTTACAGAGACTAAGCTTCTCACAAAGAAAACCAGGCTATTACAGGTACATGACAATACGTAGAAGAGCCTTTACATATGTTTTTTACTGTAACAAAATGGTAAAATATTAAGTTGGATGAAAAAGTTTAGAAAATGTATAGCTTCGTTCATTCTCTTAATTCATTAATAAAACCAAAATTAGTTTGTATATTCTCTATGCAGATTATGATGCTGCTGCTGTTTCTTATTTGACCCTCTCTTAGATTGTACCCATGAACACCATATAAGTTTTTCCTTTTGACCACTTGCTTATATTTCCTGAAAGCAAATGTTTGTTCATTTGTTCAGGTCAAGTTTTCTGTAGGCTGAAGAGTCATTTGTCTAAAAAAATAAGGTAGAAAATCATGGTGTGTTATTATTGAAGAGTGGTAATGACTATTTTAATTCCACATGTTTTAGGCTCATGATTACTTATATTTTGTACCAGAGATTCTGCACTTAATTTGACCTGTTCTGTTTACTTTACAGAGAATGGTGTACAATGTTATATACAGACACCCAGGAGAATTCAAATTTTAACTCACTTTGGTTGAAGACATGTTATCCCAAAGACCCATACGGTGGTGTTGCAAGCCCTGTAAGGAAAACAGCCTGAGTAGAAGAGTCAGTTACCTCAGGCTTCATGTGGATTCTCAGAGGTCCACAGTTTTCTTATTTTTTTAAGTTTATTTTTGTCTTTATTGTTACATTGTATAAACACAAGGAATTAAAAGAATTATATCATAGTGATACATGTGCACCCACGTTCATAGCAGCTCAGTTTATGATAGTTCAATCTTAGAAACAACCCAAATGCCCATCAACTGAAGACTAGATAAAGAAGATGTGTTTTTTCTATAAAATGGAGTACTACTCTGCTTTAAAGAATGGTAAGTTTGAGTCATTTATACTCAAATAGACATACCTTCAGGACATACTCATAAATGAAATAAATAAGTCACTCACAAGTGAAATAAATACCGTATCTGTTCTCTGGGTGAGAAACTGAAGACGTTAATGATCTAGAATGTGTGACAGTGAATAGTTTTCAAGCGAGTAGTCACTGCTGTGAGTGCTACAAGTACAGAGGTATCACTTTCACAGGACTTGCATCCTAGTCCGTGTCTCTAAATCTGTGAAGGAATAAATTGGATAATTTTTGTTAGCGATGAGTACTGTAAGGAAAATGAAGGAGAGTAGTAGGATAGTAAAGGACTCTTTAAAGGGGGACTCTACTAATGTGGTTTTTAAAAATCGATTTTATTGGTACATTTTAAACATACAATATGACTACATTTAACAGAGACCTTGTACATGACACAACTTGATTCTCATTTTCCCCCTTCTCCTGCCCTCTCTACAACCTTTGCCCACATATACATAAGTTTTAGTGCCTTTTTTTCTTTTTTTACTGTCAAGTTTTTTCTTTCTCTTCTTTATTTACCCCACCCATCCTTTCTCTTTTCCTTTTTTTCACATTTTCTTCTTATTTCACATTACCTGTCATACATTTTGGCATTCATTTACATCTTTGGTGTTCAAACTAGAGAAAAGATATGATACTTACACATGCATGTCTTATTTATTTCACTTACGCATATGTTCTTGACCAACATCCTCTTGAATATATAAATGACTCAAATTTATCATTCATTGTGGCTGAGTAATACTCCATTTTACAGAAAAAAAATCATCTTTATCTAGGTCCTGTTGATGCAGATTTGTGCTGTTTAAAAATTTAGCTGATACAAACTGAGCTGTTATAAACATGGGTGTCCATATATTACTGTGGAGGGACACGTGATTTCTTAAATGTTTAGCTTTGTTTTTTTGCGGGGATATCTGGAATTGAACTCCAGCCCTTGTACTTCCAAGGTAGATGAAGTAACAAGTGACATGTAATTAAAAAAAATGGATCTTTTGGCAAACAGGCGAGCCAGCATATATATAAAATCTTTGCTGTTGTTTGTGATGGGATTGTTTCCTCGATTCAATAAATTTATATATATATATTTTTTTTGCCTGCAAAATAATGATCACACCTTGCAGTACTGTTCTAAGATTCCAAATGTTCTGTTTATAGTGTCTGTGTATAGGAGGCCTTTGGTCAATCATCACAACTGTAGAATGAAAACCTCACATGTGATTGTGTCTTTCTGAGACTTTTTTAGAATTTCTTTTTAAAATGAATCTTAAGCTAAATACATAGTCACAAATGTATATTTAACTTTTAATTCTCAGAGAATGTTCAGTAATTATACTGTTTTCATAGTTCTTTGCTCCTCTGAGGACATGAACAGAGTGTGGTCATATGGGTATTTTTGGAAATTATCGTTCCCTGGCTGTGTATCATTACTGGTTTACATTTCAGGAACCACCTGGTTTATTATATATACAACACCATGCTGGGTGACTTTTAAAAACTAATGTCTCACTTTAATTTTTTTTAGAAGAATACTTTTGCATAAGTTGCCACATTGTGCACGTAAACATGATGGAGAATGTATACTTAGATATTGCTTTATTGGTCTATTTATTGTTAATTCATTGTGTGCATAATGCCTTCTCCACTAAATTAAGTACTTGAAATCAAGGGCCTCTTGCTTTAAAATAGTGCAGAAATATAGCATACTAAGTAAGTTTTATGTACATAGTAAGTGCTCATTTGTAATATTTAAATATAATGAGCTTGTCCCCAAACCAAATAGAGAAATATAATAAATGTTCAGCCAAGCTATTTTTATTAGCCTGAAGAACAATTTTTTATCTAAAATGAAATATTCTTTTATTTCTAAAATAGCTTGAAAGTCAATTTAGTCTTACTGGGGAAGTATTTTCAAATAATTCTTAAGTCATTAGGATGATAAAAACTAGAACTTACTCGAGGCATTTATTTAAATGGTTAGGATAAATATGGACTTTGGATTAGAATGGATCAGGCACAAATTTGAGAGAAACCTTTTCAAAAATCAGGAGTGAAAATTTGTGCTTGTTTATGAGTTAGTGAAGATGTCCAGAGTTGGCCTGAATCTATATAAGTGAAGCAAATGAAGACAGATGCACCTGAAAACGATGACATGCCAAACTGTGGAATTAGGCTTCATAACTGGCATGCTGAGAAAAATGAATTTGATCATCTTCATAACACAGTTACTTAAATCCCACTGGCAAAAGAAAACTTCAGGATAAATTAAGATCGTAGCTGCTAACATAATATTAGGTTATGAGTTTAAGATGGGGAATGAATAGAAAAGGAAGAAAAAAGCAAGAGTCGAGTGACTGATTTCAGCAAGGAAAAGGTGACTTGCATGTTTTCTCGTGAAAACATAGTTAATCTCTTTTATCTTTTCCTCATCCTTGGATTTTTGAGCATTTGCTTTGGATTAGATCTTGTTGCAAAAATGTTTTATAAAATGTGCATACAGTTCTTTAGTTTGTACAATATTTCCCAGACACTAGGTTGTTTATATTATTCTCTGTGAACTTCATGATTGGCTGAATATTACAGGGCAATCATGGACTAGAGTCAAACTACTAAAATCAAATCAAAGCTTTTTTTTTTTTTTTTGAGACAGGGTCTCACTTTGTAGTTCAGGGTAGGTTTGAGCTCACTATGTAGCTCATGCAAGCCTTGAACTCACAGTAATCCTCCTGCCTCTGCCTCCCAAGTGCTGGGATTACAGGTGTGAGCCACCATGACCAACAAATTAAAGCATTTTTGTAAATTAATTACTAGCATTGCTCTATGACTCCATAGTGTAATGTTACTTTGTAATAACAGTATTAAAATATGGGGCATGCATATTTCTTCAAATATATACTTACTAAAGTTAATATATATGTATTTAAATTTACTAAAATGTTCACTTTATCATCATCCCAATTATCTCACATAATGATTTAATTAAATTTCACCAAAATTGTGAATTTGACAGAAGATGGCAATTTTAATGTTAAATATATGGATTTATTCAATTTCTTCTATGACTGTAGATAATTCTTTAATTGTGTAAAAAATGTTTGAAAGAGCCTAAATACCATATAATGCAAATGGATTAAAATTTTTCTTTAAGTGGTGTTTTTTAACCTTGAAACGACAAAACAAGCTTCTCATCACTTTGGCTTGGAGTTCTTCTTCTTCATCTTCACTAACTTACGGAGTTCATGTGTTAGGATTTACAACATTGTAAGTTACTTATTGTGCATAATCTGCAGTTCTACAAAGCTGTGTTATCGTCTTAATAGTTAATGATCTGTATGTACCATTTAATTATTTCATACAAAAGTAGGCCCTGAGTCAGAACTGGATTACCTTCCGTGTAGAATATTAAAATTAGAGTTGCAGGATGGTCAAATTAACTTCCCATAAAGGATAAAATCAAAACTAAAGATTAACCTTTCATTTTCACTGAGATGATAAAATCTTTTGTTATACTAAATACAGAAAATGTCAAAAAATCAATTAATACATAGATAACTTTGAATACCTTGCAGTCATCTTGTGTTTTATATAGAAGCCATACTCTTTTGATGTAGATCACTTAAACACCAAGCAAGGACATATACTTGGCAAGTCTACATTGAATGAATGAACATATTGATAAGCAGGAAACATCCACCTTAGAAATAACTATCCACCTTAATCCTAAGTGAAACAAGCAGCTATACTGACACTTATGGCCTTCTCAATGAAGGCACATAATATACCTAATCTCTCTTATTCTAATGGCATTAACTTGATTTTGATAAAGTATTTGAAAAGTTGATTTTGTCAGTAACATCTGTATTCTAGCGGTAAAATAAATGCCAATTAAATTTTAATTGACAGAAAATTATATAAAATTTTCTTTATAGCACAAGTACATGTATAGAAATATAGATGTGAATATATGTGCAAATATATTATTTATATATAAATATATATAAATTATACCATAAATATATATAAATTCCATAAAGATATATAAATATGTAAGATTATTAATTTTAATAATGACCATCATTAAGATTATGAATTTGATATAGTAAATATAGTGATCATTTTCTATAAGTACATTGCACATTAAAGCAGTTATGAAAATAGAAGCTTTGGAACTAAAGGTTCTAAAGGTTCACCTTCAGATAAATATTAATATAATGGCTCAGAAGAAAGCACAAAAATTAAGACAGAGTGAAAGAAATGAGGGAATAGTAAAAAAGGAAGAAAAGTAACAGGTCAAAAATTATTATCACCTATATGTGACACATAATGATATTATTTGTGATGGGTGTCTGTGCACATTCATGACACTTCTCCCCACTCTCCCATATTTTCTTGCACTCTTTGATTCTTGTTCCCATGTCCATTTGCAAATGCTCTATTTCCATTTCTTTCTTCAATTTACTTTTTTTAAAAAAAATTGAATTCCTTATTGGTACATTTTATATACAGTTCACAATCACACTCAATACTGGCAAATTTGTATTAATATATGACACAGGTTAATTCACAACTTTACCCATATCCCTACCTACCCACAACCCTCCACCCCTTATATACATGCTATTTATTTTTCTTTCTAAATCGTATTTATGCTCTCCCCTCGTTATGTTCCCCCTCCATATTCCCTTTGAGTATTTCCCATTTTATAAAATCTATCATACATTCTAGAACTCACATATACAGGTTCTCATACCAGAGAAAAGACATGGTATTTACATATCTGTGATTTATTTACTTCACTTATTATTGTGTCCTCAAGGTACATCCATTTGCACATAAATGAATGAAACTTGTCATTCTTTATGGCAGAGT
The DNA here is from genome assembly GCA_004025085.1 of Thryonomys swinderianus. Taxonomy (NCBI): domain Eukaryota; kingdom Metazoa; phylum Chordata; class Mammalia; order Rodentia; family Thryonomyidae; genus Thryonomys; species Thryonomys swinderianus. The sequence continues at coordinate 15,626 of PVIC010006553.1, forward strand.
TATACTCCATTTTATTAAAAAAAAAAAAAAAACATCTTCTTTATCCAGTCTCCAGTTGATGGGCATCTGGGTTATTTCCAAGACTGGGCTATCTCAAACTAAGCTTCTATGAACATGGGTGTACCTAAGACTTTACAATATGATTCTTTTCATTCTTTTGAGTATATTCCTAGCAAGGTCAAATGAGACCTGTAATCCTAGTTTTCTGAGGAATCTCCACGCTGTTCTCCACAATGGTTGTATAAGTCTACAATCCCACCTTTTTTTAAATCCTTTTTCTTTTCCTTCCTTCTCCTCTCTCTCTCCATCTCTGGTTCCTTTCCCATCTGAAAAATACCTCTCCACTTTTATATCATTACTCATTTATAATTTCTTTTTCTCACTTAGGAGAAGCTATGTGATCTTTAAACTTGTGTGTCTGATTTATTTCACTAAATGTTATTGCCTCGGGGTCCATTCATTGAGGTAAAAATGCCTCCAGTTTATCCATTTTAGCACAGTTGTACTCCACCATCAAATATCCATTCATCTCTTGGTAGACACATAGGATGACATGCCGTCACCAAGTTCTACCTGTTATAAATTGTGCCCCTATAAACTAGGTGTGCAGTAACATTGTAGTATGACTTTAAAGCTTTAGAGAAGATATCTAGAAGTGAAATAGCTAAGGCCAATGGAATTTCTACGTTTTTGAGGATTTTGCACAGTGATTTTTAGAAAGAAGGAAAGAAAAGAGAGAGAAAAAGAAAACAAAATATTACAATATATTTCCTCTTTAACAAATCAAAAGTTGAGTTTTATGATTCAATGTCAAAAGGGTCTGCATCACTCCACCTTTCACCTTCTAAGAGAAGGAAACTTTAATAAACAATATCACTTCTGAGGCACACAAAAAGCATGTCTTCTTTGGAAAAGGAATTTTCAAAGGTTAAAAAAAAATATTTCACAAAGAGGCCAGCAATAAAAGAGTTAATTTATGTGCTCATTTTATTTTTGGACACACATAAAATTTGTGGCTAGAATTACTTATTTCATCATTTTCCTGTCAATGACCCATTCTTTTCCAGTAATCTGGAATGTGCTCTTGAGTCTATAGCCAAAGAGTGTGATGTTTTATGGACTCCAATAAAATGTTCTGTTTCTTGTGTTTTTATTCCCAAGGTTTTAGAGCTCTTTTACCGAGTAGAGTAGCCTTGCCATTTTAATTTATTAAATTACTGATAAACTAAAAATAGCTCCCCATTTTATCTAATTTTGTATTTGGAACAAAAAAAAATCTACTCTCAAATATTTTGCCCATTGCCAAAAAATGTAGGCAAGTTTATATAATCTTCTTTCCAAATCTATTTGTGATGCAACTAGAGAAAAGGGCCAGAGAATATTGAATGAAAAAGACATATTCCCAGACCAGGGTCTTTATTTTTTTTTTTTTTTTGAGACAGGGTCTCACTTTGTAGTTCAGGCTGGCCTTGAGCTCACTATGTAGCCCAGGAAAGTCTCGAACTCAATTCTCCTGTCCCTGCCTCCCTAGTGCTGGGATTACAGGCATAGCCACCACGCCCAGTTTGGGCCTTTAAATTTTGAAAACGTATGAGTGGCAAGACATGGGACTCCAGAGAAAGGCATCAGTTATGTAATAGAGTGAAGAGACTCTTGGAGTGAAGAGACAGAGTATTTGAGTTCCCAAGAAAGACCATTTTGTAACAGAAATATATCTAAAGCCATTTTAGAGATGAAAAGGTAATTTTTGTGTCCATGAATTAGAATGGATTTAAAAGTGACATGAGGCATCTTTTGCATAAAGTGGGAGATTCTAATGATTAATACTATCTTATTATATAACCAGCTGTAATTTATATGTTTGCTTATCTTCTAAAGAGATCATGTTTAAATTATTGTAACTCTGGTAGGGGTCAAGTCTCCACAAGGTTACAAAAACAGCCCCCATGATTGATATAGTGAGTTGGGCAGTGCTTTGTGTAGCTAAGACCTCTTCAAAACCTGATGTTACTTCATTAGGTTTTCAAAGGACCATGAAATATTTGAGTTTCCAGCAACTCAATTCATAGAATCACTGGTTATAAGTAACAGATATAGTCAAGTTATTATTATTATTATTATTATTACTATCATGATTATAGTTAATTTCAGCCAAAACCCAACAGGATAGACTAAAAGCCCAAGCATTCAGATTGTGGATATGGTACTGGCAGTTGGTTCTGTATGGGAATCACATGAAGTTCATGCCCTTTCTTTTCAAGAGATAACAGAGAAAGTGTGCAAAGTTTAGAGTACTGCCTCATATGACCATTGAAGCAAAGCCTTTCTTTGAGTATCTAATATAAATGGTATTTATTAGTTGTATGTATCACACTGCTTTGAACCCTCTGCTGTTGCAGGATTATGACCACTAAACTCAAACTGTACCATAACTACTGTGATTTGATTGCAATTGGCCTCTGCGTAACTAGATGCAAAGTTCTTCACTTAGCTCTGCACATTACTATCAAATTGACTGTGTGAATTCCCTGCTTGAGGAACTTCAAGCGTTCCCCACTGCCTACTCAATGACAGAACAACTCCTTAGTCAGCCATTGAGGTCCCTTTGCAATCTCCCAGTCCCCTATGCATTGTACAAGTGCAAACCACATTACCCCTCTCCTTGTGCATCATCTCTTATGTATTGGCTCAGTTTATAACAACGTCTCTTACCATGTATGGCTCATGGCTTTGCAGCTGAAGTTTGATTATATTGATTTAGAAATTTATTTTCTAATATACATTTACATTGCCACCTTTATATAGTATTATTTTAGTGGACATCTCTAATAGATATTTATAATCACATTATAAAATGAAATTATTAAATCATAAGGCAAGAAGCTAATACACTTCCCAATTTATATCAATGCATTTACCTTTAGCCACACCGAGGGAACCTCCCAACAGGCAGGGACACTGTGTTCAGTTCTCTAGGTCTCTTCACTAGTCTTCTTTGCATATAAGTTGCTACTATGTGTTTAAATTTATGGATATTTTATTAATAATTATACTACTTTCATTACATAACTTTATATGTTTATGGAGTTTTAAGTATCTTGCTGTAATATAAGAGTATGTACAAGAGTTGGTCATATATCATGACGTTTTTCCTAGGTTTTAATATTGTGACTTTGTTATGAATAACATTTGTACAGTAGAGATATGTTTTTACTTTATTGTTGTTTATTTTATTCTAATGTTTAGAAAAAACTTTGGTGAAAAATGTTAATATTTTTTTCTTGTTTATTTTGCTTTTTTTTAAAAACTTTTTGAGACAGGGTCTCAATTTGTAGTTCAGGCTGGCCCTGAACTCACTATATAGCCCAGGCAAGCCTCGAACTCATGGTAATCCTCATGCCTCTGCCTCCCAAGTGCTGGGATAACAGAGGTGAGCCACCATGCCCAGCTCTTCTTGTCTATTCTGAAAACCATTAGGATATTATTGTACTATTTGTTAGAGATTTTGGTTTTGGATGTCATGAGAATTAAAACTGTGATGTTGTTGTCTTTCAAACAAATTTTTATTTTGTATATTAAAAGTTTTTTTTCCTTTTATTCTAATTATACATTAAAGTCATTTATTGGGTAATCTGTTTATATGATTTTTGTGATATCATTTTTATTTATCAGTTATTCAGTTTTAAGATGAACTCATAATCCACTTTGTATCTAATAATACAGTTCTAAGCATGCCTTCCTTTTTGTTTCATAAAAAATAAAGCAAAATTTCATAATCAAATACTGAGACTATTGTTATTATGTATCATTATTTTCAAAATAATTCCTCAGAGTACAAGATATAAACCCAAAAGATTTTAACTTTTAAAAATTACAATTCTCTGCATATATTAGTTTCACTTATACTACTATTTCATCTTAGGTTGTTGAAGAGTACAAGATTTATGCTATTATCTGTTAATTTCTTTTCATAATCATGCTTTTCTTTCCTAGAGTGTCTCAATAATTCTAGGCCCATGTTTTATATTTGTGCTTCATTATAAGCCTTATAAATATGCCATAAATTACAGGCACAATTTGCTCATTTAACAGATGAAATAATTTAAGGTTTAGAAAATTCAATATTGTAATGTCACAAAGACACTTCTTTAGAGCTCTTGTACTATTTCAACATAAGGCCTATAATTATTTTCATAAACTCCTAAGAATCAAAGGACCAAACATCCTGCCCTGGAACTTTCATATTGCAGTATAAAAATGCCCTCTGTCTCATATTTTTTATATTTTAACTGAAGTTCTATTGGATTTGCAATTTTCTGATCTTTTAATATTGGAGAATGAATCTTGAAAATGGGGCTAACATTTTAGGTACAGAAGACTCATTATATGATATATACACTTTAGAATTTGCTTTTAAGAAATTGTATATTTAATCACATTAGATCTTGTGAGAAAAGCTGAAATATAAAATCCACAAATTTGTGCATCACATTTGAAATATATTTCTTTAATTTCTTTATTCCTCACTGTGATTCAGTGAAGGTGTAGTACAAATGACAAATGCAGTTTTGGGAGTCTATGTTCCTGTTTATAATCAGACTGCATTTAAAGTCTTGCTATCTGAAAGCACAAATGCAAATGTGGGAAGTATGTTCATTGCTTTATGTGGAAAATCCTCCTTGGCAGGTAAAAGTGGCAGGGAATATAAAGAGGAGCAAGAGCTCTGTTCTAGAAGGTCGCAAACTCTTGGCATTAATTGTCCCACCTTGTGCTGACTGGTTCTTTGCAGCTTAATGGACATGTCTAGGTATGTACACACACCCTTCAGGCACAAATCAAGCATTCAGTCTGCAAGTCACTTTGCGTACCAGGGAAATTTTTTTGAATGGTTGCATTTCTTTCCCAACAATATCTATCTTAGCCCTATGTTTTGTATTTTGTGGTGTTTCTTGAGAGACCTTTCCCACAGTTATCCCACAACAGCCTGAAGTAGTGATGTTCAACCTCAACTAATAAGGTGAGGAGGAATGAATAGCTTAGAGCAGTTTTCGAGCAACTAAGCAATAACATTCCCAGTGTTTGCTGATATCAGAATATGGTAAGCAAAAGACTGAGGTGTGGAATGGGGGACTGTAAAATAAATCACTGAGGAAGAAAAGAATGATTAAAGATCTTTCTGCAAGAATCTCTTGATAAGACTAAAATATGTGAAATTGCAGGGATTACTTTTCTGTGCTTATGAAGTTTCATAAGTTAATTCTTACACTAATAGTAGTTCTTATCTATATGTGATTCATGATAGATATATTTCCTTGTTTCTTTAGTGTTTACATAAATAGAATAACTCAAGACATATTTCCTATGTGTCTGGAGAATACACTTCATATGTATTAAGAGTATAAGTATTTTTGCTTTTAAAGAAAAAAAACCTACATAATCTATATAAGATAATTACAGTCCTTAGTACATATTAAATGTTCAGTAAATTAGCTCTTTACAATTTTAATACAATTTTTCCTATGTTTTCAATAATCTGCAATCCTAATAAAACTATAATTACATTGTAAAAACAATAGAAGAAAAATCTACTGAACTAATACGTTGCTGCTCAGCTGGTTCAAAATATCTAAAACCTTAAGGAAACTCAGGTTCATTAGAGACCCCAAAGAAGGAGCTTTAAAGAAGATGTCAGCCACTTCAGAGGGAAGGGCAAAAAAAAAAAAAAAAACAGACCCAGTGACATGTCTACTCTAATGTTGTCTTTTATTTTCTTTTAAATATAGTTCAGTGATTTAAAATCACTGGGAAGAGTGTGTTTGAACTTCTAGAGATGTGCAATAGATGTTAGGCAGTGCTGTGGAGCACAGGGACCCATTATTATATTTCATTGTCTCCTTTATTACCTGAGGGTAAGTGCAGGCAGTGGAACAAGGTGTCAAACTTACTTTTAACCTCCGCTAGAGGAAGAAGCTAGTTGAAGGGTTGAAAGGTATTTCGAAGTTATTATCCTTAGAGACTCCGCACTTGCTGTCCCTTTGCAGTCACTGAGCACGAATGCTGTCTAGGCCGCGGTGTCAGCTGTGCTTACCTCGCTCTGCTCAGTCCTGTTGTGCTCTCCGTGGGGCCGTCACCCCCGTGCCTCTGCTTTGTGGCATCCATTGTGGAGGAGCGAGCTTCCCCCACTGTGTGGTCTAGTCAGATGAATCGTGCCTCAAAACACAATCATCTCATTCTGAATATTTGTAAAGTGATTTCTTTATATTTTCACATTTAGGATATTGTAGAGCATTTGCCGGACCGACTGAATGCCAGACTTACTTAAACTGAATATGGAAAGTCAGATAATAAGAAACGAAAACTGGAAATCATTGACATTTACTTCGTTTATTTGAAGTTTTACAAATTACCGGCACTTTTTTTTTTTTTTTTTTTTTTTGAGACAGGGTCTCGCTTTGTAGTTCAGGCTGGCTCTGAGCTCACTATGTAGCCCAGGCAAGCCTGGAAATCAGCAATCCTCCTGCCTCTGCCTCCCGAGTGCTGGGATTACAGGTGTGAGCCACCACACCCGGCACTCGGCACATTTTTAATAGTCTTTTCACTTTTGACTTGATTCTTGGTTTCATATGGGCCCTGTTTTTTTGTTTGTTTGTTTGTTTCTGTATGTTCTATGTGTGAAATGGTTGTAGAGAATGATCTCTGGGATCTCTCAATGGAGGTCCATCCAGTCTGTTCTCCAGTAATTCTTTGAACAACAAAAACAACAATGATGCCCCAAGCAGCAGTGGGGGGAGTTCACTAATGGCAACTACAGTATGAGCAGTTTCATTGAAATCCACTTGCTTGGTATTGTTGAGTTGACTAAGAGGATTGCAGTGAGAGATTCACATATTTTCATAGAAATTTTGAATTTCCAGCACTTCAACTTCTTTTTTTTTTTTTTTCCTTTTGAGACAGGGTCTCACTTTGTAGTTCAGGCTGGCTCTGAGCTCACTATGTAGCCCAGGCAAGCCTTGAACTCAGCAATCCTCCTGCCTCTGTCTCCTGAGTGCTGGGATGACAGGCGTGAGCCACCACGCCTGGCCCTGTGGTATGTGGTATTGATTGCTGGTGGGCGTGAGTCTCCACGCCCAGCATTGTATGTTGTTACCGGGATCGAACTCAGGACCTTGCTCTTGTGAGGTAGGTGCCGGAACCACTGAGCTAACCCTCTGGCCCAAGCACTTCAACTTCTGATCGTATTCTCACAAGGATTTTCTGAAAGACATTTAGTAAAAATGGTTTGTTATTTGCTTAATAGTCATATCCATCCTAGAATTAACGTGAACCACTAGTATATGAGAACCACAAATCCATTCTTTTGTATTTGGTCTTGAGCTATTCTCTCCATTTAGTTAATACTGTTTTATTTTCTTATTGTGCAATATTCAAATCTCTTTACTTCTACTTTTTAATAAAAGTACTTTTTATGTTCTCTGCCACTCAAAAATAGTAATGTTCTTTCATCAAGTAAGCGGCTATTGTGGAAATATAAATTTTTGTTTTTCATTGTCACTCTATTATTCTTTCTCAATTTTATATTCTAGCAATTTTGGCATATGAAGACAGTGCAAAATATAAAGTATAACATTTTACTTGATGTGCTGCCGAAGTAAGCACAAAACTTAACACTTTTAGGGTTAAAATAAATTTAATGAGAAATAAGGTGTGACAAAACCCTGTTTATTTTAGATATTTATATTAAGAGATCTGGACAATGTTTCAGAGTTCATTGAGTCTCTTACTTACCAGATATGAATGCATTTTGACATTCTGCATTTAACATTCATTTACTGTGTTCCCTTCCATCAGTTAATTGTTTTTTAGAGTCGTCTGTTCTTCCCTGTGTCTTGATTGTTGTTATTTCTGCTGATTCCTGGTTTTAAATCTTAGCAGTGACTCTTTTTAAGGACTACTCTTTGGGGTCAAAATGTAGTTGTTTGTGTGACTTTTTTATATATATGATCATGTGTTTGAATGAATCTTTTTTTTTTTTTTTTTTTTGTGAGACAGGGTCTCGCTTTGCAATTCAGGATGGCTCTGAGCTCACTATGTAGCCCAGGCAAGCTTCGAATTCAGCAATCCTCCTGTCTCTGCCTCCCGAGTGCTGGGATTACAGGGTGAGCCACCATGCCCTGCGCTGTGGTATGTGGTATTGTAGGCTGGTGGGCATGAGTCTCCACGCCCAGCATTGTATGTAGTTACCGGAGATCGAACTCACGACCTTGCATTTGTGAGGCAGGCGCTAGAACCACTGAGCTAACCATCCGGCCCTGAATAAATCTTGATAATGACATTAGAAGAACTACATTAGGTTCTGCAACATTATTTTTCAACTTTTATTCATAATATTGAATGACACCAAATTCCTAAAGAGGTTATTTGGAATTAGCTAATTAAAAGGGTTGTAGGGTGGGTAGGAGAACGAGAAAAAATGAGAAATTATTCATATATGAGGACAAATTCCCAATATTTAGTGTGATCATGACGTGTATATACAATATACGAAGAAAGATTTAAAAAATTAAAAATTAAAAACTGCTCAGAATGCTCCTTGTAGTTCTCTTGAGATTCTTATGTAATTTAACATGCCTCATAGCAGTAGATGTTTTAGCTTTTCATTGTTTTTTCTTGTTTCTATCGGATCTTGATGTGTAGTATACTTTACATCAGAAATTTAAAAATGATTTTTACTCTCTTAAATGTGTACTAGTTCATATAGTAGAGTGTAAAAATGAAATTCCTTTTTCTTTTTGGAAAAGTTTGCCTATAGATCAAATGACCACTGGGTCAGAAATTGCATTTCAATGCAAGTTGTAAACATTGTGTACTACTCCTATCAAAAGGTGCCCAGGTGCCTCTCTCTCTCTCTCCCTCCCTCCCTCTCTCTCTCTGTCTCTCTCTGTCTCTCTGTCTCTCTGTCTCTCTCTCTCTCTCTCTTTTGGTCAAGGCAGAAAGCTTCTTTAATGTGTGTAGGGTTTTTTCTATTATAGAAGATGGGAGGGGAAAAGGGAGCATGTTGCAAGAGGATAGGTGTGCTTGTGGTGACATGCTTTGAAGTGATTGGGTTAGCTGTGTGATAGGGCTGTTTATGACTGGAGGCTATCTTTGTGTTGTTATGAGGATATTGGTGCCAGGCAACATTTCCCCCTACATATATATATATATATATGTATAAGGGAGGTGGGAGGCTGTGCCTGTCTTAGATTGTCCCTAGCGTTGAGGATCTTACCCATCACTGGCTTAGCCTGTCATAGAGGTTAGTTGTGAATGGTGCTGGTCCTGTCTTAGTTTGTCCTTAGCACTAAGGATCATACCCATCTTTGGTTTGCCATAACACATCATCTTGTGACTGTGGCTGTCTTATGTTGTCCCCAGCACTGACGATCTTACCCCTCTTTGGCTAGCCAGCCCATTAGATGTATGTGCGATGCATTTGTCCAGGCCAGACTTGAACCTTTTGTGAGTTATTATTTTGCCTCCTAGTAATATCTAGTGCATCAGCCAGTAGTATGATATTTTTGTGATTTTGATGGCATCTCCATTTCCTCCTCCTTATATGTCGCACAAGCAGGATTGTTAAAATGATGCTGACAAAGATTATCATGTAAGGGAAGGTTAATATCAGACCTAATAACCATGTGGACAGTTTGTTCCAACCTTGGGTAACTCTTTTTTTGCAATGATTGCCAAACATTATCTACAGCAAGGAGGTCTAAAGAAGTGGAGTTAATGGCTAAGGTAGTTTGAGAGAGTTTGACCAGATGGGAACTAAATGATGAGTCTCTAGTTTTTCACATGTACTATCCCAAGGCTTTAAAAGTGTTTTGGGTGAGTTGATTGACCACTGCGGGTGTGGTTACCTGGTTATGAAGGGTTATGGTTACACTGATAAACAGTTTAACAAGTGAAGTATATTTTCTACCTTACCTTTTTGTTCTAAATTGACTATTTGAAGTTCTAGTTATAAATTGGCATCATCCATATAGTTCATTTATGTTGAAAGGTAGGTAAAATTATGAAATTGTCCATGCTTTTTACTGTTAAATATGAATAGACTTCTGGAGGATAACTTTTAGTTAATCATGTATTTATTTTCTGAAATTATTTCAAATATCTGATTATTTTTTTGAGACAGGGTCTCGCCTTGTAGTTCAGGCTAGCCCTGAGCTCACTATGTACCCCAGGAAAGCCTCGAACTCAGCAATCCTCCTGTCTCTGCCTCCCGAGTGCTGGGATTACAGGCATGAGCCACCACGCCTGGCTCAAATATCTTCATTTTTAAAACATTTTTTAATTATGCCAGTCAAGTGTTTGAAAGTAAAGTACAGAACATAATTTTATATCCTTTTTCTCTTTATGTATTTTTATATAATTTATCTTGCAAAATAATTTTAGACTCACAAAGAAATTAAGAGGTCTGGAGATTTAGCTCATGGTTCCAGCACCTGCCTCGCAAGCGCAAGACCCTGAATCCCCGTAACCACATACAGTGCTGGGCATGGTGGCTCGCGCCTGTAATCCCAGCACTTGGGAGGCAGAGGCAGGAGGATTGCTAAGTTTCAGGTTTGCCTGGGCTACATAGTGAGCTGAGGACCAGCCTGCAGTACAAAGCGAGACCCTGTCTCAAAAAAAAAAAAAAAAAAAAAAAAGAATATACTGTCATTTTCATTGAATTTTCTACCCCAAAACATAGAGAATCTCTCCCACTACCAGCAACTCACACTGGACTTTGACATTCTTTTTATATTCATTCTTAAAAGAGAGAAAATAGTGAGAGCAATAATGCAGTAGCACAAAGGCTACAACTGTTTAAAATGTTGCATGGGACACTGTGAGCCTTCGGGGTAGCATGAAAGAGAACTGTAGATGAAGTCAGTAAAGACACATGAGCAACTCTGAAAGTTCTTCATTTGCTGACCTGGTGTAATTACTCAAGACCCTGTTCCTGGAGGTGCCAAGGATTATTTTGTTCCCTGTAGCTCCATCCCACTAGCAGCAAATGGTCTTAAGGAAATCCAGTTTTCTATCTTTTTTATATTAGGATATATTTGAGGGATTAGGAATTTAAATGCGATGAATACTTTTTAGTAAATTCTGAAATAAACATCTGCATTCAGGAAATTGAAGTTTTTCCCCATTATTTGGTATATAAGTGTACTGGGCTGTGGCTTTGTTTTATCAGTGTAAGTGTAGATGATGAATAGGAACATTCTGTTTATTCCTAATATTGAGTAACTGCAGCTTCAGCTTTGGGGTGGAAGAATTAGATTTGCCTTTAGTTTCTATTTAGTTGTGGTCTTTGATAGAGTATAATGATTCAAATTGAAATGATTTTGACCTTACATGGTTATATACTAAGTTCAATGGTTTATAATGAAGTATCATCTGAGGTCTTGCTTTAGACTCATTTTGTTGAGTAAGAGAGCTAATAATTTCTTTATTGCATAATCAGTAGATGACAAGTACTACAATAGGCATTTTATATATTATCTCATTTAATTCTTGCAACATGAAACACAGAGAAAGCTGATAATGCATCTAAGGTCACACTGCTTTAAGCAGCAAGGGTACAATTTAATAAAATGTGTCAGTTAACTGATTAATTGGTTAAGTTTATCTATGTCAAATGTGTGCATTCAGCATTAAGAGATTGCCATACTGGCCATTTTAATCTGACATTATTTCATAGCTCTAACGATTCATATCAACAAGTGGTCTAACCTTGAGAATCTGTAGTAAATTATCTTTTTAAAAGTAACAACATAGGGCCAGAGATTTAGGTCATTGGTTCCGATGCCTTGCCTAACAAGGACAAGGTCCCTGGTTCGATCCCTGGTAACCACATACAACAACACTGGCCGTGGTGACTCATGCCCATCGGCAATCAGTCCCACCTACTACAATGCCAGGCTTGGTGGCTCATGCCTGTAATCCCAGTACTCAGGAGACAAAGGCAGGAGGATTGCTGAGCTCCAGGCTTGCCCTGGCTACATAGTGAGCTCAGGGCCAGTCTGAACTAAAAAAAGCAAGACTGTATCTAAAAAAAAAAAAAAAAGAACCAAACAAACAAAAAAGTAACAACATATTTTCTGAATTGAATAATAATCTCAGGCAATCCATGTTATTAGAAGTAATAAATTAGAATCTACATGAGTTCAGATCCAAAGTCTAATGCTTAACACATAATCCCACTGAATTCAATGGTAGTCTAGAGAGTTTATTAAGAAACGAAGAAGTCCTTCTGGGATATAGCTGGATCCTAGGCTGTCTGAGTAATTGGAAAGCAAGTAACACTTGATTGAATCACACACAAGCCACAGACTAATGCCTACTTCCGGGCTATTCGTGCTTCAGTGAAAGTGCTAAGAATGAACAAAACAATTTGAAAGAATATTTGTCATTTAGAAAATAGCTCTCAGCCTTTTAAATCAAAATACATATGTCATAAGGAGAGCCAAATGTTTTACAGTTTTCCCGTAAGCTAAGAGAGACAACTTGATTTTCATCTGTGAGATGCTGTTCAGTTCTTAAAATATTATGGATGCTTGATTTAAATCTAAAATTTTGGCCAGATTCAGAAGCTGAGAAAATAAATTGGTAAGTTCACTGAAAAAACTAAAGCAGTTTTAGTTCTAAAGAGAGTATGGTAAAATGATTGGATTTCTGTAAGAATGGAATTCAGACAATGTATAAGATTTGGAAATTAAATTAATATTCATGATCAAAGTAATGGGGTAAGAAAGGAAGACAGAAAGAAAGAAGGAAGGAAGGAAGGAAGGAAGGAAGGAAGGAAGGAAGGAAGGAAGGAAGGAAGGAAGGGAAAGAAAGAAAGAAAGAAAGAAAGAAAGAAAGAAAGAAAGAAAGAAAGAAAGAAAGAAAGAAAGAAAGAAAGAAAGAAAGAAAGAAAGAAAGAAAGAAAGAAAGAAAGAAAGAAAAAGAAAGGGATTTGAGAATGCCTGAACTCTTTCTTTATAGGTGACATAATAGAGCTGGTCATGAGTTTGTCTTGGCATTTGCACATCACCTTCAGAAGGAACTTGAAGGAAATATTGGTGCAGAGACCTTTTCTTATTCCTGCCTTTACTTCCCATGTGGTGTACTGTCTTGCCACATACCCAAAAGCAAGAAGCCATCTGACCTTGAATGAAAATCTCTGAAATTGTGCATAAAAAATAAACCTTTTCTCCTTATATGTTGCTTAACTCCACCCCACACCCTTTTAACAACAATGGAAAACTTATTAAGAAAGGGTGAAGGTTTTGTTTTAAAAATTCTCAGATACAAGACTGGGACATTAAAAGATGAGGAATACATATTAGAATGACTAAAACACTTTTACGCCAAGTATGCTCACTAGCTATGATTGAGTTAATGTTGTTATTGTTATAGACATGAATAAGAATTGTCATATTCTGTAGCTGAATACTGAGCAAACATATTATTCATTGTCCGTAAGAATCGTGGAGAGGAAGAGTAGAAAAGTTTTGTATTACCTTTTCCTTTATATTAAATAAACCCACTTCTTATCTGACTCCTTCTACAACTACCTTGTGTTCCAGTTTTCTAACTTGAGAAAGTGGGTATTTACCAAGATAAATTTTATGGCTAATATTGAAACCGGATAGTAATGTCTTCCATCCAATCTTAGGCCTATAGCTGTGCCAGTGATTCTGAAATGTCATTTTTTTTTCAGTAAACCTCAATACCTATTGACCAATGACCAAGAGGCTCAGTTACACCTACCTGTAACTGTGCAGCCACTATAGTACCTAGAGTCCTCTGAAGCATGTTGAATTTTACAGAAGTGTAGATCACCTGAAGAGAAATAGAGCAGGCTATGCTAATATTCAGATAAAATATTTGCATTTTTATCTGAATTTGGTTACTCTAAGGTGTTTTTGTTTGTTTGTTTGTTCGTTCATTTGGTTTTGTTTCCGAGACACAAAGTTATAGTTGACAACGTGAATTTTGCTATTTTAAACTAAATTAGATTAAATTTTGTTTTTCATTAATTAAAATTAAATAAGTCTTCAAGGTCTTTGGGGTTTCAGATAGAAATACTTGGTATTTTTCTTGGAGAAATGTTTTCACATATTGATAACAACGTATAGCTATTTAATTTACAAATTGGAATTTATTTATTTTTTGCTTAGTAGCATAGTAATCTACATCAACAAGTACTAGAAGTTTCAGTCAGTATACATTGTATTCAGTGAATACAGGGCCTAGGTGGGCATTAAGAACACTTAAGCGGTATGAGGAACTGATTTACCATGTACACATTCTTATTTTTCTGAAGAAACTTAAAATACAAACCTGTACATTGCATTCGGGCAGTAAAAGCTCTGGCCCCAGGGCTATTTCTCATTTTTTTTAAATTGGGAAATAAAAGAGCACAGAGAAGAAATCATGTGGTTTGGTGCTGTTGGGATTTCAAGTTTAGTAGACAAGGTGTGCTTCTGTCCTGGAAACCTAAGGAACATTAGACATTACAAGTGTTTCCCAGTAGAGGGAAGAAATGACAGGAGAGTTACAGTGGGAACAGTGGCTTGAATCCGCATTTGCCTTTACAAAGGAGATTTTATTTTGCCTAGAATCTAATAGATATATAAACATCCAGATACACTGTTGAGTAATTTTCTTCACAATTCAGTACAGATTTAATGAATGAAATAAGAATAGTGACATTGTTTTGACTGTGCCACAAATTCAGTACTGTTACTTCACAGAGTGGAAGCAAAACACAGAAAATAAAAGTAATTTAGAAATCTGCCAAAGTTGAAAGAGTAGAATTACTTGATATATTTTTACCATAAACTTGATATATAATAGATGTTTTATGTAGATATTAACAAATTTAGGTCCCCAAAACTATCTGAGCAACCATGTAGATAAAAAAGTGCTTTTAATTTCTCTAAAGTTAAGATTAGAATAAAAATCAATTTCTTAAAAACTCTGATTATTTCAGCATAGATCAACAAGTTAAAATTACTGCAGAACCAGTAGTACTGGTTTTGGTCTATATCCAAAAATCTTAAATCTGGTTACTATACTTTCTGTTATTTCTGTATTTTAGAAATATTCCCCCTTAGGTTATCTTAAACAAATGCATGGAAAAATTATGAAAACATTATTTTTAAAAATATATAAATTATAATAAAAATTAGATTTCAAACAAGAAACTATACTGACAATGATGGTCCTTATTGGCAATCATCTGTGAATTGATAGGTATATATCAAGAAGTAAAATGAAGCTTCTATGATATAACTGAAGCAACAGTAAATTGTTTCTATGGTCAGAACCTTGCTAGAATTTCCAACTATTGGCTTTCAGATACATTTTATAAGTTTAAGGCTTTTATGAGTGTCAACTTTTTATTATGACAATTGGGCAAGGCAAATAATAAAGGCTAGAGCTCTATCAGCTATGTAGAACTTCAGTGCCAGTGATTTTATGACAAGTTACAGAATTACAGAAAAGTATGAAGAAATTCAAAGGTTGTGGCAAAGATTGTTGGACATGTAATCTAAACTCTGCATATAACGGGAATAGAACAACACTGGCAGCAAATCCCACAATTTGTATCAATCTGTATATTCAACAGAACACGGTATTTGCAGTTGGAGTTTCATAATCTTCAGTTTTTGTAGTTTTTGAGATTATTGATTTAAGCTTGCAAAATTCACACAGTATTAGCTTCATCTGTTGCATTTTTCATGCAGATTTTTTTGTAAATAAATCAAAGATTTTGTTTTGGACTTCAATTTTACGTACATATTTAAGTTATTTAAAGAACATACGCGAGTGTATATTCTACTGCACCACAGGGATGGAGAACTCATTTAAATTAATACTCTAGTTCAAACATGCTATGAATTTATAGGTTTACTGAAGGAAAAACAGAATGAGACATTTTAAGAAGCACAGAAAGAAGGAAGAAATCAGAATTGAGTCATTTTATTTCTCCTGCCAAATAGAACAAGGTTTAAGAAAAATACAGTGAAGTTCTAAAAACTAAACAATTTTAGATCTAAAACAATTTTAGATGTGCAGGTTCTCTGTCAAACAGAAATAATTTTAATGAATATTCTGGAAAGAGACTTAATATGTAACACTGGTTCTACCAGTTTCTAGCTATGACCTTGATCAAATCATGTAACCTTGTTGTGAAAAACATTCTTCATCTATAAAATAGCATCTGTCATATATGCTTTTGTTAACTACATAAATAAAATACATGAGTTACCAAATCTGAACATCTAAAATACACTTGATTAAAGTCTTTTTCAACAGTTTATTGAAATATATTTATGAATACATTTTGATTACATTTCTCATTAGCAATTTGTACCTGTAGATGATATATTTTGTATTTTGATTCTTACTTTTTCCCCATCTCCTTTAACCCCCAACCTCCATATACATAACCATTGTTTCTGTTTTTGTCCATCATTTTTTTTCTTTCTTTTCTTTGATTTCCCCTTGCCCCATCCAGTTATTGTTTCCCTTTGAACACTTTCTTCCAATTTCACAATACCTGTCGTACATTTTAGAATTCATTTATACTTTTTACCTTAATGTAAATCCACAATTTATTTTCTCCAATTTCCTGAAAAGCTTAAGAGTTTTCTTTATTTTCTTTTCAGTATTACAAAACTTCATTGCAATTATACACGATCTATACTTTTATAGCTGGTAAATGGTTCAGTCAATATTATTTTTTTCCCTTTTGGTGCTTTGTAACATTTT
Organism: Thryonomys swinderianus; assembly: GCA_004025085.1. Taxonomy (NCBI): domain Eukaryota; kingdom Metazoa; phylum Chordata; class Mammalia; order Rodentia; family Thryonomyidae; genus Thryonomys; species Thryonomys swinderianus. The sequence goes on from PVIC010006553.1 coordinate 32,417, forward strand.
TATTCAGCCTGCAGAAAATGTATAAATTTCTAATTTATTATAGTACATAGCAAGTGTTAGAGAAATGTATCTCATCAATATTTAAGTTAAATATAAGACTGTATATTCTAATGACTTTTCAATCTATGCCTTTGTAGCCTAGAAATGTATACTCAGTGGTGAAAATATATAGTAGTCCCACAGCCTTTTTATTCAGTGTTTTCTAGATATAGTAATATTAGTATCAGTTGGAAACTCATTAAAGTGCACACTAGCCAGGCATGGTGGCTCACACCTGTAATCCCAGCACTCGGGAGTCAGAGACAGGAGGATTGCTGAGTTCCAGGCATGCCTGGGCTACATAGTGAGCTCAGGGCCAGCCTGAACTACAAAGCGAGACCCTGTCTCAAATAAATAAATATATAAACAAACAAACAAGCAAACAAATAAATAAATAAAGTGCACATTAATGTCTATATTAGAGCAAAGAATTTTCACATGCTCCTACAAATGATTCTTATACATATTAAATTAGAGAAAGATTCCCATAAGTCACTTTCACCCAAAGACATCTTCATTAACAATCATTTAGTCATTTGTTCCATACATATTAATGCCTATCTTTGGTTTCCTGAAATCCTTCATTCTAATGATTGTGTTATATGATAGAGGGAGAAAGGTTGATTTTGAATGATCATGCTAAAGTTGTAATATGTGATAATTCTTTACCTTGGGCTATAAAGGAATTTGAAAACAAAATAGGAAAAATAATGTCAAGGAATACTGTGTATTTAGGTTGCTATTCAATATTATGTGATAACTACTAATCATTCAGTTACCGTTATATTAAGCTCTGGCCCCATGAACAAGAAGGATGAAAATCTGACAAGAGATACACAGTCATTTTTGCCTGGTAATATCTTTAGGAACATCTGAAAAGGAACAAAAGTGAATGCTGAAATGCAAGCAAATTTAGGGAAGAGTTTTTAATTTTATTTATTAATTGATTTATTGATGCCTCAGGGTCTATCCCAGAGTCTTCACACTGAGCTACTTACTTGAGACAGAGATTTCCTAAGTGGATATGATGCCCAAGCTGGGTTTGGACTTGTGATTCTGTAAGAAAGGAATGTGATGGACTCCAGAAGTCCTCTTTAAAAAATGACTCCCTGTATATTTTAAAATATTTTATTTATAGCATTTGAATAAATATGTGACAGAGACAGTTTTATTTGTCTCAGCCTAATAACTTTTAAGAGTTAAAATATTTTTGTAGAATTTTATATTGCTTGAAAGCAAAGTCTAAATTTGTGTATCCTTCATATATCTTTAGGGTATTATAACATATGAGCATGATATGTGAAAAAAGAGCAATAGAAAAGGAAGGAAGGAAGGAGGAAGGAAGGAAGGATGAAAGGAAGGAGGAAAGGGAAGGAAGGAAGGAAAGAAAGAAGGAAGAAAGAAAGAGACAGGCAGATAGGCAGAAGTGAAGGAAGAGAAGAAAAAAGAGAAAGCTATATTTGTGTTCAATAAAGATGTAGTATGTATATGAAACTTAAAGTCAATCATGTAAACTTCATTGCTAATTCTCCAAAAAGTGTTAGAACATTGAAATTTTAGTATGGGTTTTGTTAATAAGTGGCAACATTCAAAAGTCAAAGAAAATATAATTTTGCAGAATCATAGAGTTACATTTCTATACTAAGATGTAATGTAGGTGAAGAGTGATATTTGAATTTTTAATTATGCATCCTCCGACAATATTCTCCATTGGAGCAAGCAACTGTATATTTAAAAATGGTGCTGACATTTTATTATTTGGAAACACATAGTTTGAAACCACTTTAAAAAATTTCACGGTGAAAAAACTCTTAATTCTGAATAAAGATGAAGTATGTACTAGAAAATGTGAAAGTAGAGTGTTTGTTTAAAGGTTTTTAAAAGAGTAAATTCTAAGATCACCCTAGTTACCTTTTCTAATCACGTAGCTCCTACTCTTAGTCTTCTTTCATGCCACAAATTAAATATAGTTCTATTGATTCAAGTATCAAAGACTTACACTGCAATCATTGACTTTGTTGCGGAGTTCTGTTCCTTGAAATAAAAATAGAATTGTCTTTAAACTGCTCAGTGATACTTTAGAAACATTTCTTTGTTAATGGAACAGATCTTGCAGAGGTTAAAGCTTCTAGTACTGAACTCCCGTACTTTGAACTTGGATGTTGTATTTTGCTTCAATCCATTAAACACATTTTCCCAGGTGGATGGAATAACAATTAACACCAAAGTCTCCCCAAGTCTTCCTCAGGATCCATGATGACTCCTCCTCTTGAGGAAAGAATGAACTGGTCAGTCTGTAAGAGCATTAAGTCTCATTAATTGAGAAACTTAGCTCATCATGAAGATTTCCTTTCATGTTTGCCAAAAATCTGTTTCTTTCTATCAACCATAAGGAAAATATTAGCAGACCTCAGAGAAAAAAAATAATCTGCATTATCACTTAGGGGTTTTCTCACTTAAGGCACAATATCTGGTGAACGAATGGGTGATGCACAGACTAGTCCTGATTTTGAATAGCCTCTGAACTGTCTTGCATAACCACCGCAAGACCTGGGTAACGTTAAATTGCGATCCAAAATGAAGTGAGATTTTAAAGACAAGGGTTAATTTTCTGCATTACACAACACCATAACCTCATTCACAAAACTAGAGATAAATGTCACATCAAGCCACTCAAGCAGAAATTCTTGTTCTTTAGGCAGTAACTCTGAGAGTCCAGAAAAACCCTATGTAATAGACCAAATCCCCTATCTTTCACAGTGCCGAGTAGCAGCAATTCCTAATAGTGCGGCTCAGCAGCTTTTTGGGCTGATCAGGCTATTTTGGTGCTATATCAAGAGAAAATTTTGACAGTCTTGGCTTGCAATTTAACTTCCTTCAGAAGTGTTACCGTCTAGTGGGGGAATATCCACAGAATACTAAGCATCTATCTTGTTTTAAAACCAGCCATTCTTTTTATAAATAATAGCAGTATTTCTTGCATGATCCTCTTTTTGTTCTGTTGCTACAGAAGCAGCCAACTAGGCAACAGAGGAAGCACAGTAAACTAACATATTCCCAGTTCTCTTGGCATCACTGATGAAAATGTCTGCGATGCTTATGATGATCCAAAAGAAATCAGAAGAACAAAATCATGTTGGCTTGTGTTGTATAAGTAAAGTGTGTGTAACAGGAGAATGTGGCGGGGGCAGCCTGTGTTCCAGTTGAGAATAAAGCGTGGAGGGGGCGTGTTCCACAGTGCAGAAGCATGGTGCAGTTCTCAGAAGCGAAAATATGGGCATTTGAAATCTTTTTTAACACTTAGAACTTGCTTTTACCATTTATCTGCTAGTAATGGTTGAATTACTTACTGTATTAAAATTTATTTCTTATGGAAGATTAGAAAGTATAAACCTTTCTCTCTGTAGATTAGAGTAAAATGGGGTTTGTGACATATTTGTAAAATTGGAACTAAGGAGATTTATTCTTGTATCCTTTAATCTGTGCTCTGAGGGAACATATCAAATACTATTCGAAGGCCTAAGACTCAGAAGGCTGGAAGAGAGTTGAGCACACAGCATTCCTGGAGGGAACAGTTCTTCCCTGACCTGCAAGCCTTTCAGCCATCGCACACTAGGGCCAGCCAAGCCTGAGCAAATAGATTGCAATATTCGATGAAAGATTAATACTTTTCCATGACTTTCTATTTTTCCCCATTGAAATTTGTTTCACGTTGCCTAGAAATACACAGAGAAATAAAAAAGGATAAAATTAATGGCTTTTAGTTCATAATAACTTGCAATATTACAAAGTTTGAAAATTAAAAGTTTGCCCGTGAAACAGTCTCATCCCTTCCTCCACCTGTCGTGTAACTTTTATGGGACTCAGGTCTTCCACAGGCTTCTGTGAACTGTCTACTCTTCTGTGTTTGGAGCAGTTTGCAATATTTTGTCATTTGTCATTCCAATGTTTTGCAGTATCTCTGAGAGTTCCTTTATTGTGAAGATTTTTGCTGGTGTCCCTGCCTCTGGGGCACTGACATCTTTCTCATCACAGACACTTTCCTCATTTACGTGACAGCTCTGCCTTCACTCAGTTCCTTCGCTGTAGATTCCGATTCTCTTGCACATCTGCAGTGTCAAGAGTCCTTCGCTCACCTCTTTCTCATGACACAGTTGTGTTCCGCTCAAATATTGCTTCTGCTGTTATTGTTTGTCTCTTTGCTCTTCTTTTATTTCTATTGGCCAATGACCCCTTTCAATTATCCATTTTGGCAAAATATCCTGTGGGATTATCATGGGGAGACAGAAAGCAATAGAATGATATGCTTTGCTGTCTGTGCACTTTGAAAGAAATGCCAAGATTGGGCATTGATATTTACATAGTAATTTGTTAGCTGGATAGCCAGCAGCAAAGTTTAGACTGTGTAATTGTATAAACGGTGAAGCACCCACGGTTAACACACCATGGTAGCTGAAATGTGAGCCATGTTGTTGGTAGGATAATGTTATTTAAACCATGGCAACTAAAATTCCTAAAAGAATGTGCAAACACAAAGCCTACAGTTTTAGATAGTTATTGAGAAGTATAGTTAAGATGGTTTCAAGTTAAATGCCTTTTAAGATTATTTATCAAAAAGAAAAACATTAAGCGTTTAAAGGAAATATATATACTTTTCCTATCAAAATCTATACCTACAGAGAATTTTTAGGGTGTTAATATCTCTCTTATTTAGGAAAAAAAATAAAAGGAGAAAAACATAATTTATTTCTAATTAGGAAAAAAATATTTTACACCAAGTTTGTTATTAAGGGATTACCTAGAGGATCTATTTTATGTCACATTTTTATGTTTTTCACCCTAAGAATATTAGTTTATCTGTATATGTGATGATGATATCCTAGACAACTTATTATTTTAGATAATAAACAGTAATTATTTTCAGATAATAAATAGTAATTTATATTGAAATGTTAATCTTTACTGGTCATGTGGACAGATTTGTTCTTTGTCAAAAAAGTTTATTGAAGCAGTGGACGAGCTTAGCTGTTGGAATGTTGCTTAATGACAACAGATGAAAATATAGTTAGGTATCAAATCACTTTATTTATTTTTTTTTTTGAGACAGGATCTCGCTTTGTAGGTTGGCCCTGAGCTCACTATGTAGCCCAGGGAAGCCTCGTACTCAACAATCCTCCTACCTCTGCCTCCCGAGTGCTGGGATTACAGGTGTGAGCCACCATGCCCAGCCAAAGCACTTTTTAATCAAATAAGCATACTCAATCATTTTTTTAAATCTCCCTCAATGAGAAACATTTCTCTAGTTTTTAGGGTATGAGTTCTTTACCTCCTGTGATGGTATGGCTTTATGTTCTCAATGCTAATTGGTCAACATCATTTCTAAGTGCCCCAAATTAATTTATCTTAAATAGGTCTCACACAAATGCTTGTATTTTATGCATTTGAAAGTGGAGTACACCTATAAAGTGAATATTAAATGTTTCTTTATATCTCCCTTTCTTTCTATATTTCTGTTCTTTTTATCACTTTCATTTAAGGATTTAACATGTTGGTTCCTGTAGAGGTTATCAAGCTCCTTATGTTTCACATTGATATATTCACAGATTGTTATTCTGATTGTTTTTGTACTGGAAATATTTCTACCAGGAAACTATTTCAAATTATTTGTATAAGCTTCCATTCATAGAATAAATCTTCTCCTCAAAGGAAAACTTAAAGTATCAAATTTTCTCATTTTTGAAACCTAACAGTGAAGAGTATTATTAAGACTTGTAGCTTCTAATTAGTGAAAATGTTCCCAATATAAGTTTAAATGACAACATATACCAAGAACTAGTGAGGCAAATGGCATATTCATACATTTTTAATCCATGCCCTACACTTAGAGGAAATTGGCCTGAGATGGAAAATTAAAGGAGACTAAAAAATATCTTTGCACTGAATTGTTGACATGCTTCAAATGTGTGTTCCCAGGACATGCTAAGAAAGCATAGCATGCTCAGATTAGCAGTATTGTAGAAGCAGTTTTCACAGGAGCCTTCTCTATTATTATGGATGCAGTTCTTGGAATATCTTGTAGAAACATGATGTATATTTTGGAAGGTTGCCTTTAAGGAGTTCTTTGTGCTTCTTGCTAAGTTGTATGCTGACCATTCCCCTGTTGATCTGTTTACTAGAGAAATAACACACAATTTTTTTTTTAAAAAAAGCTCTACTCATGAGATACACAAGGAAAAAAGATATTTAAAAGGATAAAGATATTTATAAGATAAAACAAAATTCATTAAACAGGCATATTTGCTAATCTCAGTTGAAAATTGACATTTTAAATTAAGGACTCTCTCTTTTTAATAATTCTGGAGACACCAATTTGTTCCCATTATTTAAGGGTCATACAAGAATGTTTCTTAGCCCGGCGTGGTGGGTCACCCCTATAATCCCAGCACTCGGGAGGCAGAGACAGGGGGATTGCTGAGCTTGAGGCTTGCCTGGGCTACATAGTGAGCTCAGGGCCAGCCTGAACTACAAAGCGAGACCTTGTCTGAAAAAAACAAAAGAAAAAAAAAAAAGAAAGAAAGAAAAAGAATGTTTCTTACTAGACACCAGCAGACCTAACCAAGTTAGGTTTCCAGGAATTATAAAAACTATATAAAATAATATTCAACAGAGATAATAAAACCCTTTTGTAGGATTCAACAGAACACAATATCCTTTTCATTATTTTTATTTTAGCTTAATAATATAATGTGAAGTTACTTGATAGATAGGGAATTTCCAATGTAATTCTTGAATTTTGAACTTATTTTTTTCATTCAAGAAAGAAAAAGTAGAAATCAATATTAGAATGACATAGTTTCAGAAGTTTGTTCTTAATTTTTACTGATGCACAGCAATGTAAAAAATCTTGGTTTTTAGGAATTGGTATATAGGTAGCACTGTGAGCACAAGCAGTTTTGCAACAAAATGAAGACATAATTACAGCAAGAGATACCATTGCTGTATATAAATTTGTTATTGAATTGTTTCTCAAACTGATTCTTTATTATATTCATTTTTCTTTAACCCACTTTACATTTTCTGTCCCTTCCTTCTTATCAAAATACATTAGATGCATTAAAAACCCCTACAAGTAAGGCTGTGGTATGAAAGGAGAGCTGTAGTGGGGTGGGGAAGGTTCAGAAGAAAGGTTTAAATTATATTATATGAATGTGGAAATATTTCAAAATGAAACTCACAAATCTTTGCCACCATTAGGCCTTCATAAAAATGTGGAAAAATTTAGGGGTATAAAAAGTGGATATCTAGAATGAAATATAACATGGTATAATAAATAAAGCAATTGATGCACATTCATTTTATGAAAGCAAAGATAGTAACTTAAATTTGGTCTCCTCAGAGGCCAAATAGGATCATCCAATAAAATAAACTGTTCACAATGGCCAGGGCATAGAAGCAACTAAATGGTCTACAGAAGGACGAAGAGTTATTTTCATACTTTGAAATATTACTTAGCCTTAGAATGAAATCTTGTCATTTCCAACATGAATGAATCTGGAGGACATTACGTTAAATAAAAGAAACCAAATGTACGGGAAAAACCCCTACAGCATATTTTCATTTAGATGTGGAATTTGAAAGAATTTGATTCATAGAATGAGAGAACAGATTGTTTTTTGCCAACGACTGAGAACAGAGAGAAACAGATCAGTAGAGGTCACAGGGAAAAAATTAAAGCTATAAAAGGTGCTTAAGTCCTACAGTGAAAGACACTGTTTTACTTACTTAAACATTTTCTAATAGGGTAAATTTTCTCATTCAAAAGCAAACATAGTAATAGTAAATAAGCAGTTAGAAGCATTTGAAGCCAAGGGATATGTTCATGGCATAGAGAATGGTGATAGTGTCACAAAGGTTCGCTTGTCTCTGAACTTGTTGAATTGCATCAAATGAATTTAGTTTTCTTTTGTACCATCCAATCCAGTGACAACACTTTAAAGTACTTTAATTAAATAGTAAATTAAAAATAGAGACAAAATATCTGATAAAGAAAAATAGTTGTACTGTTGATTGATCCTAATAATTGTTAAGGAAATATTAAAAGAAGATAATGTTATACTTCAGAGATTAATGATTTGTGTAATACTAAGGTAAAATTTTGCATGCTAAGAGAAGATTTAGGGCCATGGATATAGCTCAGCAGCGCCCCACCTGCCTGGCAAGGTCAAGATCCTGAGTTTGATTACCAGTCCTGGAACAAGACAAAAGCAACAACAATCACCACCACCACCACAACAACAAAACAAATTTGCAGTAGAACACAGTGAAAATAGAAACTATTTATAGTCTTTGAACATACTCCTGAATCAATTTTCCTATATTAACATCCTACTAAGAAAAATATATCCTATTAAGGTGACAGTAGTCAGTACTAAGGCAGTAGTAACAGGATAGGAATTTATGATATAATTTTTAAAAAGAAATATCCATATCTTATTGGCCTATAGTTCAGAGAATGTGAAATTTATCATGATGATAATATTGAAAGAAATTGACTCAAAGATAATATAAACATATATTAATATATGGCAAACAGGAATGATTGAAAGGTGTTTATGACACAAATATGTTGAACAGTGTTCTGAATTTTATTAATTTTATTAAACATGTAAGCAAATAACCCCTTGCTCATTGATCCTAAGGTAGTCTACCTAAATATCAATAATTTTTATTTTTAAATTTCTTCTGATCTTCATTGACTCTGATGTTCTTATGACATTAATGCACATAGTAGTGAGTTATTTAACAGAATAAAACATCAATGCTTTGGAGAAATACAGTTTAATAAACTACTAATTAAAGTAGTGGTATAGAGACCATTGGATATTAGCTGTTGACCAAGATTGTTGCTGTTGTAGAATTTATTCATCAGATCATTAATTTTTGGAGGTTTGATTCACATAGTTTTTCCACATTTTCCCCTAAGACTCTAAAGTTGATGTCATGAAATGTATGTGAAATTCATAGACAGTGTGATAGAATTATAATTTAAATTACTCTAATTTCTGTTGATTTTACCAATATAGCATTTCTTTTCTATGTAAGAAAACACATACAGGGGCCAGAGGGTTAGCTCAGTGGTTCCGGTGCCTGCCTCACAAGTGCAAGGTCCTGAGTTCGAGCCCTGGTAACCACATACAATGCTGGGTGTGGTGACTTACGCCCAGCAGCAATCAATTCCACATACCACATACCACATACCACATACCACAGTGCCGGGCATGGTGGATCACGCATGTAATCCCAGCACTCAGGAAGCAGAGATAGGAGGAGGCTTGCCTGGGCTACATAGTGAACTCAGGGCCAGCCTGAACTACAAAGCAAGACCCTGTCTCAAAAAAAAAAAAAAACCACATACAGTAACTGCTATTTTATGCTACATATAAGTCAATATATTTGCCCATAAAAATTCTGATGCGTAATCTCTATCTCTTTTCCTTTCCTCCTTTCTTCCTTCCCTCCCTCCCTCCCTTCTTCCTTCCTTCCTTCCTTCCTTCCTTCCTTCCTTCCTTCCTTCCTTCCTTCCTTCCTTCCTTCCTTCCTCCTTCCTTCTTTATCCTTTTCTTTCAGTTTTTTCTTTCATTTTTTGGGGATAATTATTTAGTCCCGGTTAACCTTTAAATCACTATGAAGCCTAGGATGGCCTCAGATTCATATTCTCATGCCTTAGCTTCTGATGTGCCAGGATGACAGGCCTGTTCTACCAGGCATGGCTTAGTTTCCTTAATTTGTCTATTATGTGATGAATTTTATCCTAAATCTCAATTTAAATGTATCCTTCAGAAATGCAAGACTCTTACTCTTTCTTGTCTTTACTATGTATTTAACAAATGTTATGGTCATGTTGGTTGTACTGCTTTAACCATCCATGGGTCTTGGAACTTTTAGATTATTGTAAAGACACATTTTCCTAGCTTCTTATTTGTGGACAAGTTCCAGAATGGCTCCTGCAGGACTATAATAGAGAATTGCTTTCTGATTTATTAGAATGCTATCAAAGATTTAGGTATAGGTGTAAGAAAGGGCTCTAGCCTATAAATAGAGCTTTGTTTTGATATATTAACTTTATTCTTTTCTAATAAAAGACTCATCAAATAAATTTATTCAGTATGGAATGAATTTGTACAATTTCCAAGTTTCTGTTCTATACCTTATGAAGATGAAGAAGGTATGGTTTATCTTGTCAAGAGACTTGAATTCTTATGGGAGAATCAAATACTGGAGAGAGAAAGAAGTTATTAAAGGGTTATCATGGAAGCTCACACAAGGGAGAGAGGACAGAGAGGATGTATTGGAAGTACAGTTAGGGTCCAGGTTTTCACCTCACAGTCTTGGAATACTGAGGAAGACAGAATGAGATGGAGGTCATGGACTTCTTAAGGGGCATTGTGTCCATTCAAATCCTCCAAAGGAAGCAGCCTGAGAGGTCTGAGGGAGATCTGGAGAGTATAAGGGAAGCCTTGCCAAGAACACAGGTCTTCTACCTGTGAACAAAGAGATGAATAAGGAAGGACTGGCCAGGAAACTCAAGACTAAAAGCCGGCCTTAGAAAAACTCGTCCACACTGGTGGCACAGCTGAGCAGAGACCTGAAACATAGCCACTCTAGAACTTTGGTACCAAGGGAATTGTGGCTTAGTCCTTCTGGATAACTACTGACATCTGAAGGGGATTTGAACGGCAGATGTCCTATGATACCTCTTATGTTTTCAGAAATACCCAGCAGAATCTTTTGGCTACATCACACAAGAGATAGCATAAGGAAGAAGTTAGAATTATATTACAAGGGATCTGAAACTGTATGATTGGGAGAGTGTGCTTTTAACTAAAGGAGAGACACTGCCAACTTTTAGACCATTATAGGAAGCTGTCACTTGGAGAGAATTATTACTAGGACTGTGTTGAATCCATGTACACATGGCACATTTCAGGGTGTGCAGGTTGTCTGCATAAACCTGCATAGTATCTTTTATACTGATTCAAGTGAAAAATGACTTAAGTGTTGATAGTGAGGGCTGAAATACAATATCAGGGAAACAGTTGGACAATAGAATCAAAAACCAGTGGAAAACATAAGATGAAAGAATGGCAGACTTGTGATTTATGTGATTCTACATTTATATCTAGATTCCACGCACAATGTTCATGTCACTCAATGCATTTTTATTCCATTATGCGCACAGTACTATTTCAGACAACAACAATATGTCAACAACAAAAGAAAAAAATTAGTAACAGGGAAAGACAGGTTCTTTTTTACTGAAACTCACTTTCCACTGTGGCAAGACTGAGGGAAAAACATAAACATGGTGCAAAGTAATGGTGTGTATTATAAGAAAGCTCAGCAGGTGGCAAGGGGATAACAGAGAAGTGAGATTAGTTGCTCTTTTCAATAGGATGATTGTGCATACTAAACGAGTATGACTAGAAATAAACCAAAAGAGCTGGGGAGCAGACCAGGGGAGGACAACAGAAAGACCAGCATGGGCAAAGGGGCTGAGGTGGTTACATTCCTCAGTCCCTAATATGTTACGTGGCTCTCATGGGTATCATTGACTTTGGAAAAAAGACAGCAGTTGTTAGATTAGTGGAAGTGGAGTACAGACAGAGATCTCTGAGCGAAACCATTTAGGGAATGGGGTCAAGTCAAATTGAAGGTGTCAAATTGAAGGTCAATTTGAAGGTCAAGTTGTGTCCCTTTGGAAATAGGAAAACTTCTTATGAGACTTTGGGTTTCAGACGAGAGATGTTAATGATGAATATGGTGGGAAAGTTAAGATGTTTGGCATAATAATCAGATTTACTAAGACAAAAACCTTTTAATCTTTCATTGTTGTGTTAATTTCTTAGTGCTTGGAGCAACAGTAACAAATATGTATCTTATGTTACTTTGGACAAGAAAAATTACACAATGTATGTACATTAAATGGTGCAACCAACATTTCCTGAATAAATAAGATGTACCATTATTTGATGATCAACAATCTTCAGGGGAAAAAAAAAGACAGCTTTTCATGAACATTTGTATTAATACAATTCACAGAAGTTAGGAACATTTTGAAGATGCTGATTTGTCCATCAAAAATACTACTTTGCTTCTTCACAGTTCAGTTCTGGGCTTACGTTATATTTCAGCTGATGGTCTTTTCGATGTAGCAGCCGTTACAGAATTCCCTGTGACCACCTTGTGTCCCCACTTTCTTCTTTCGCTCGCCTACCCTGACTCATCTTTGTGCTTCTCATTAATTGAAACTTCTGACTTCTTAGCTGAGCAGCCATTTTCATGGAATTAGATTTCTTTTTCTGCTTCATTATACAGCTATTTGATTTACCAATTAATGATGCGTGTTTATAGTTATTCACATATTAAAAGGGCATAGCTCCTCGTAAATTTACTGATCCATAAACATTATCACAAATCCAAATGCCTCACTGTGCTACACCTCTCTATATGAACCCTCTAAGTAGAGAGGTTTCCATTTATTACCATCTATGAGACATCTGTAACTGAAATAATGAAAGCGAAGTGCAGTGTCTGGCATATACAAGCACTCAGATTTTTAGCACTCATACTATCACTTAGTGATCACACTTGTCATTTTCTATGTGATCACTAGAACAGATGTTATAAGTGGCACACTTTAGAAGACAAATGAAGTTGTTTATTTCTGTTGTAAAGTTCATTAAGTTTTTTATATGAAAATCAGGTTCATCTATACAGCTTTGCTATCATTTCTCCAATTTATTTTCAAAACTTAATAATATATACATAGTATGACCTTTGATTTTTGTCAGTTCTTTCAAAATCCATGAAATTTCTATACTTCTACCATTGCAAAGTAGGCCATCATTGTTTTAACATATTATATCAGAATTTTAATTTATTATTATAACTTCTATTATTTTAATTGATTTTATTGGTACCTTTTATATGCACATCATGATTACACTCAAAATTGATAATTTGAACCAGTATAAGACACTTCTTCTTTTCCCATTCCCCTCCCTATATGCATACATCCCCCTCCCTACATCCCCCACCCCTATATGCATAAGCTGTTTCTTTACTTTTTTTTTACCATTGCCTTTTTTCTTTCCCCTTGTTATTAACTCCTACCCCTTTTCCCTTTGAGTATTTTGTATTGCATAATATGTATCATAAATGCTAGAACTAATTTATATCTTCAGTTTCTCATACCAGAGAAAATACAAGATATTTACATATGTATGACCTATTTATTTCACTTAAGAGTACGTCTTCAAGGTATGTCCATTTCAGTAGAAAGATTCATGTTTGTCATCCTTTATGGCTGAATAGTATTCCATTGTTTAGAAAACCACATTTGCTTTATCCAGTCTCTAGCTGATGGGCGTTTGAGTTGCTTCCAGGATTTAGCTGTCATAAACTGAGCAGCTATAAACATGGGTGCACATATGTCACTGTAATATGAATCTTTTCATTCTTCTGTGTATATACCTAGCAGGGGAATAGCAGGGTCAAATGGTACCTCAAATCCTAGTTTTTTGAGAAATGTCCACACTGATCTCACAGGGGTCTATATTCCCACCAAGAGTGGCAAAGGTTCCTTTCTCCCTCTCCAGCATTTGTTGCTGATTAGTTGTCAGATAACAGCAATTCTTTGTGGATTGAAATGAAGTCTCAGAGGTGTTATCATCTGAATCCCTCAAATGACCAGTGATGTGGAGTATTTCTTCATTTATATGCTTCTTAGCTGCTTTCACTTCTTACACTGAAAAGTGTTTGTTCATTTCAGATGCCCAATTTTTAATTGGGTCTTTAAATTTGGAGATTCATTAATTTTTTTCTCACTAAATGAAAAGGGTGAGAATAACAATTCTAACTCAATTATTCAAGTGAGATATTTGACCTTTGTTAATAATGGAAGCAATGGATATCATTCCAGATTTCTTTGTTTGGTTTTGTTTTCATACTTTTTATGTAAGATAGAGAACTTTTTGATTTATGTGTAAAACTTAAGCACAAAGGTAGTAGAAATAATGTGTCATAAAACTTTAATTCAAAATTAAAAGTAACAGAAAGATTTTAGGAGACTTTCAGGAAACTATGCATCATAATTACAATTGATAATGATGTTTTTGTACTGAAGAAAGAATAAGTTGGTGCAAGAGAGAGCTAGAATCTGGGGTAGTAAAGAAATTGGAAATGCTTGCTTCTTACCTTCCTTATGATATTCTGATTTTTTAAATAAAAAAATTCTCTTCAAGACAATTAATTGATTCCATAAAGTTTTAGATTTTAAAATAGGAATTTAAAAGTAAGAAACAAGTATGTGAGGAAATACCTTAGAATACACTTGCATGGTTCCTAGTGAGTGTTAACAGAAAGCTACATTTGTCTGTTTCTTTCACTTTATGTTATGTCAAATAAGAATATTCCCAATGCTAGTCCTTTCCTTTATTTCTCTCTTTCATAACTGACCTAAATAACCGTCCTCTTTATGCACCTACATGAAGAACAATAATCTTGTTCCTAAAGAAAAACAAGTGTACGAGATTCAGGATGACTGCGAAGTTTGCAGTCAAACAAACTATTTCAAGGGAAAGAAATACATGCTGATAAATGCCAGATGAGTTGGATTATATTCCTAGGGGCCCTGAAATAGTTTCATCATTTTGCTATTTGCTTCTAAGAATTTTATTTCAAACAAGAAATTTTTCCTGATTCTGATCACACTAACACACTAAGGGATTACAAACAGAAGGACAACTGATCCCTTGCGTACCAGGACAACACAAGGCACCTAAGAGCTGTCTGTGCTTAAAAGGAGCAAATTCTGTCTTGGGCTCACTTTACGGAGTGTCTGATAAGGAACCAAGGAATTCTCCTTTTTTTAAATGTTAAAATAAAGCCTGAGGATGTACTTGTGAGTCAGCCCACTTGCCCAGTGTGATGGAGACCTTGTGTTCCATCTACACCATTAAAAAAAATCAAATGTGAAGATAAAGTAACACAGTAAGCTAATATGTTAAAACTGTAAGTTCTGCATTTTTTTAAATTTCAAAAGTCTTTTGTATATTAATATTTTTATGTTCATCTAGTACCTTTTTTAATTCAGAGATTATAGATCATGTAAAAGATGCATTAGGCTACAGCATATCTTTCAGTCTATCCTTTTGTATTTTTTTTTAGAGCTGAATAGAACTAAATAGAGTTACTCTACAGCCCTCATGTTATTTGTCTCACGGAGAACACTATAAATGAAACTACTTCCTGGATGATACTTCAGAAAATATCACCTTAGTTTGGTTTTAGAACAAAAGTGTCTTTTACTCTGTAACCTTTACTATTATAAGACAGAGGGGTGGTTGGAGAAAGAGAGAGAGAGAGAGAGAGAGAGAGAGAGAGAGAGAGAGAGAGGGAGAGAGAGAGAGGAGAATAGTGCATTTCTGCTGTTACAACAAAAATAACATAGACCAGAGAGGCTTAACAACAAAGCGCTTGCATTTCTTACTGTTAGCATGTGTGCTGGCAGATTAAGTGTCTGTTGGACATCTCGGCCCCTAGTCCCTAGGTCTCTGTTGTCTCTCGGTCTCCTCTCATGATGGAAGGTGAGAAAGAGCTCTCCCATGTCTCCTTTCCAAGGGTACAAATCCCTCGCAAGGCAGCTCTCTGTCCACAAAGGAATCGACTATGCTGGGTTTAGGATTAGCATATGAATTTGTAGAGCATATGTTTAGTCTGAGATAAACATAATTTAATTTAATTTAATTTCAATGTGATAAAATTATAGATATGTGACACCTTGGCCTAACATTGTGGCATCTGCCCACGATCCCAACACTGGGAGGCTCAGGCTGAAAACTGTCATTTCAAGTACAGCCTGGAAAATTTACTGACTTAGTGAGACCCAGTCTCAAAGTAAGAAATCACAGCAAGCTGAGAATATAGTACAGTGGCAAGGCATTGGATTCAATCTCCAGTATGATAGATGACAGACAGATAGATAGATGGACAGATGGACTGGTATCAGGAAGGCAGCAGTACAAAATTTCAGTAGAACCCAGAAGCATAATGTCTCTTGGTGTACTAATTTAAATTAAAACCTGTTGAAGCAACTGAAGAGATGGACTTATAAATGTGCTTCAATTTAGTGAAAATTAAAATATACTTAAGCCAGGTGGGCCTGGTGCTGCATGCCTATCATTCCAGCACTCTGGAGGCAGAGGAAACATCACTGTCAGTTCAAGGCCGACACGGTCTCCATAGAGTCCAAGGTCAGGCTGGAATACATAGCAAGATGCTGTCTCAGAAACACTTTAGTGTTGAAAATCTGGATGTTTTTCTTTATTGAAAATGAAAGTAATGGACACCGAGTTAGTTAGCATCCAAGAAATGCATCACATTTGAATTTCAAAAGTATGTACTTTTAGAAAATACATTCTGTTACACGTAGATTACCTTTGAGTAAGAGATTGGTTACAGCTACTAAATTATAAAATGTGTGGATTTCAAAAGTGATTCACTGATTTATTTTGCCATTCTTTCCCTTTAATCATCTTTTCCACCTTCAGTTTGTAGCATTACCTGTGTGCTGTGCTGCTTTCCATCAGTCTCTGTGGCGATGGCTTCCTCTTCTCCATCCTGTTGCTCATCGTAATGCAGTGTTATGACTTCTTTTTTTTTTTTTTTTTTGAGACAGGGTCTCACTTTGTCGTTCAGGCTGGCTTTGAGCTCATTATGTAGTCCAGGCAAGCCTCGAACTCAGCAATCCTCCCGTCTGTGCCTCCCAAGTGCTGGGATTACAGGCGTGAGCTACCACGCCCGGCAGTGTTATGGCTTTTGCAATGTGTCTGTCTGTCTTCCTAACCCAGAAAATCCCTGGAAGTGAAGAAGAGTAATCTGCCGTATCATATTCTCCGGGGAAATACAACATGCTGTGGTTCTAGTTCTTTTTGCAACTTCTCTGCTTTTAAATGAACTGGACACATGGGTTTCAGTAAAAGCAAGTATAAAGGTATTGAGAACATGAACCAAAACAAAGGCAACTAAATGTGAATCTCACGTGGGGGGAAATTTTTGTCTGTTGTGGGTATTTGGCAAAATTTATTTGCAACTTTAAACACCCTGACAAACACAATGGGCAATATGGATATTTGTCAGATATTTTCCATGACCATTACATTCTGTTGAATGTGGGGGACTTTAGGCCATTTATATATAAAAATTCATCATAACATTGTTGAAGATTTACTGCTTATGAATGGGGAGAGATGGCAGTGAAACTTCCTATTCTAAGCCCATTTACCTTAGCTCATTCCCAAATAGTGATTACTAGACCACTTGATCAGAGCAGCAATGCGCACTTAATAAAAATTCTGATCTTTATGTGTCGCCATTCAATATTTGGGGGGTGCACACAGGAATCTATAATTTTAATAAGGCTCCTGTGTATGATTATTCAGTACCTACGAGACTGGGTCCAACCACTATATGACTTAGATTTCAGGAAATCAATTGAGCACCTTTAAAGTGCTTTTGTAGAGCAAAACTATTTTCTTCAAGGTAATGAATGATTCCGATCTGTATGTGGTCAATCGCTATTTCACAAGTTTTCTTTTGTTGGAAGATCAAAAAAGTACTAAAATTATTGACCCTTGAGATTCATCTTCTATAGGCTGTTTAGATACGTCCAACAGCAACAGCTATTTATAATAAAGTGCAGACACTGAGATTTATTTTTAATTTTACTGATTATTTTTATGTCATACAATGGAACACACACTGCTTCTGGACATTTGGAGTATTTATCATGCTGCCGCCACTATTTGTTTGGAAACATGTTCTGTAACTTGTCCCCTTCTGTTCTTGGGCCCCAGTAAGGAGAACTTCAGTCTCCATCGTCAACAACTGCAGCTGATATCTACATGGGCATGGTCTCAGGGAGTAAAAATAATATTGTTACTCATCCATCACAGGGTTCACGGCTGACAAGCCGCAACAAAGACAGATTAGCAAAAAAGAAAAAAATTGAATTTATTCGGCCAGTTGTTTACCTGACAGGAATGCTTTCAGAAATGAAGACACAAAGACAGAGAAAAGCGCGCATTTTTCTTGGTTGCACACCACAGTGGTGGTGAAGGACAAAAGGCTGCAGTGAGAGGATAATGAACTGGAGAGAACTTGACAAGGCCTGCTTTTTCTGCCTCTTCTCCGTCTCTATGTACTTCTCTGAAGCTTTCTGGGCTGCTGTGCAGAGTAGGTCAGACAGATAAATATGTTTATGGCCTCGGGAGCATGGGTGGGAGGTCTCTCCTGCCAGAGAGTGACCCTTCTGGTTCTCTGGTTTTTGTGTTTTCCTCAGAGTTAGAATACTCAGTCTGCCAAAGAGTCCCATTTTGGGATATTCCATTCTGAACTCCAAATAGACACCTCGAGGTCACCATTCCCACTTAGGTGAAATGCTAGTTTTCCCTGCGAACTCTCTTCCTTTAAGCCCATTATAATTTTTGTTCTGCCTGGATATTTATGAGGATATTGAAGAGCCTCATATTGAATGCTTTCTCTTAATTTTGTTTACATGTTACCTAAGCTTTTGATAAATTTCATTTCTGTAGGAAAAAATACTAGAAGTAAGTTTACTAGATAACTATAAAAATTTTAGCTGTCGGGCTGGAGGGTTAGCTCAGTGGTTCCGACGCCTTCCTTGCAAGCGCAAGGTCCTGAGTTCCATCCCCAGTAACCACATATAATGCTGGGTGTGGAGACACGCCCATCAATAATCAACACCACATACCACAATGCCAGACATGGTGGCTCACGCCTCTAATCCCAGTACTCACTCGGGAGGCAGAGACAGGAGGATTGCTGAGTTCGCGGCGGCTTGCCTGGGCACCATAGTGAGCTCAGGGCCAGCCTGAACTACAAAGTGAGACCCTGTCTCAAAAAAAAAAGCAAAAAAAAAAAAAAATTTTAGCTGTCATAGATACTACCGATGTGCTTTCACCATGCTAAGAAGCTTTTGCCAAGGGTTGAAATTATTCATACATTTTTTTAAAATCTTTAAATGTCTGCCAATTTAAGAGCCATGTGATATTGCATAGTGATATCCATTTGATTTATAGTAATATTCAGTAAGTCTAGTCTTTGATTTTTTTGTGATTTGGAAGACTGTGACTATTTATTGGATAATAAATATCGCTCCCATGGTTGTGCTTGAAATCTAAGTCATAAAACTATTACATCTCATCGTTCTGCCCTTGCATAATTTGGTTCTTCCTGTTTTCTTTATCTTATCTGAAGTTTGGAGTAACCAGGGAGGGTTAAATTTCTTTAATGAGAAAAAAAATTTTGAAATGTTTTCTGTTTGAGAAGCTAGCAAGGATGAAAAGTCTAAGTGTTTCATTATTGCATCAATTTGCTTTTGTCAAAGTAGATGACAGATCATGCAAAAGTTTAGAATTTTGATACAAATACAGACAACTACTCTAGACCTTTTGAATTAGAATCATTGCACCGTGGGGGCAAAAAATCTATAATTTAACAATGTTTAAAAGCAAGCTATGCTTCTAGTATACACACTCTGGAACAAAATTAAAGAAAACCAATTTTGTGTGTAATTATTAAACTATGCATTCAAGAACCAAATTGAAAAAAAATAATTAGAAATACCTGCTACAGATCTCAATGTTTATGCAAAAGGAAAGCTATTAAGATGCATAATTTAGAGACAAAATATACATTAGCTTGAAAATAATGATTCTGTATGTCCCTGTATAACTTAATTGGTAGCAATTGCAATGTTTAGGTGAAATAGGAAAGGTTCTAGAGAAAACAGTTGTTTTGCTTGTTTTGTGTAATCACTATAAACAAGCATAGCCGGTAGATTACTGAAACAATTGGGAGCCTAAGGAGGATAATTTTTAAAACAGTGAAGGCCATTCCCATGCAAAGGTGTTAATAATTCCAGTACTTACAGTGAAAAGTATTAATACCAAGTGTAACCAATTTCAGACAACTGATAACATCTATTGACAAATTTGGAGGAAATTTTCTTTCTTCTTTTCTGGTTTGAACCTGTGAAGATGAAAGAAGCCCCACATTTTGTTTACTGCTGTTACACTTGCCAATATTTAACATCAAAGGGAGTTCAAACCTTGTGTTTGGTAGCAATGTGTCTTTAAAGTTTTTTTCTTTGGATAGATATTCTCAATCAGAGAGATGTGTCCTTTTTACTTTAGCCCATAATAAAAAAAAATAGTACTGCATTACCCATTAAAATCTTCTGCATCGAAAATCTTACTCCTTAAAAATACATTGTACTGTATTAAAAACAACAATTTCATCTACACATCTTAGTAGCAGGTCTGTTAAACATCAGGAAGCTGGTTGTCTACTCTGGATGTCAAAAGACAGTTGAAAGCTTAATGAGCTTTGTCAAAAATAGTTCTTGGCCTTTTCTTGAAGTGGCACCAGGATGATGATATCCACATTCTCAAAATATCATCATATAGGTGCCACATGACCTATCTTTTATCATTTCTGAAATTTTCTGCAAAATGGAGCAATTAACACCAAGATTCTTGGTCAATTCATTTGCTTCAACCTGTTCCCGTTAGTAGGGCTTATTCCTCATCTCTGTACAAGTAAAAAGGCAACAATTTAATTAGAGAAAACTTTCCCACGGTAAGTAAAAGCAATGATTTTTTTGTTTCCCATACATAACTGTTCTCATCTTATAAACCAGTTCAGAAGTGGATGGCTTGGTACAGGGTGTGAACAGTGCTAGGCTGAGACAGAGGTGCATTTTGAGTGCTGAGCAGGAGTGAAGGAAAGAGCGGACTTGAAGTTACCCTGGGTCTGCTTTTCATAGATGATCATATTCTTCTAAGCCTCTGATTAAAGTAACAGGTTAATACTTGTAAAATGTTTGAACATAACATTTAAAAGAATTACAAAGCTGTACAGAATTTCAGATTTCATTTTGGCGAGGTGTGATATCACCACTTCATACCAATGTAAGAAATACTAAGTCTTAACCCTACATCTCACTGCTGTAGGGCCCCAGAAGAAACTGAGGATGGAGAATGATCCTATTATTGGTTATAATGTTCTCCATTATTGAAACAAAATCTATTTGGGAAAAATATATATTTATATCTACTTTAGAAAATGATTAAATATTAAACATTCTGTGAAATTCTTGACACGCTATGTTTGTATTTTGGAATAATTTTTGCTTTGGGATATTTGTACTTAGTTGCTTGAATATCCCTAATTTGAAAATATAAAGCCTAAAATGCTCTAAAATTCACAAGTTTTGTACAGTCATGTCCATGATCTAGAAATTTCAGATATCAGTAGATGTTAGAATTTGCCTTTTCAGGTTAGGGATGCTCAACTGATATCAAAGGGACAAGGAATTAGGAAAGTGTAACTTACATACATTAATGTTGCAAAAAGCAAGAATCAGGCATGGAACAAATTATGTTATTTAGTGTTCTTTTTAAATACATCTTATTTATAAATATTCCAAACTGTAAAACATCAGGAACTTTTAAATAATTTAAGGTAGTTTTTGTGAAACTAAACTTTCTTTAGAGATTTTTCTAATAAAGTAGATTGACAACACTGAATTCTAGGACTTACTATTTTGAATTTAATAGTTTGGACAAATTGAAAATATAGTAATACCTGAGCACATTCCTTTAGGATTAGTCCTTAGTACAGTATTTCATATAATGGGATAATTTCACTATTCAACATTTTCATATTGATTGCTTTTCATATAGTATTGATAACTTAAATGAGCAAATGCCTGAAAGGTGATTGTTCTTTACTTTTTCTGCT
>PVIC010006554.1:8746-30798 GCA_004025085.1 Thryonomys swinderianus
GTGGGAGGCAGAGGCAGGAGGATTGGTGTGAGTTCAGGCTTGTCTGGGCTGCATAGTGAGTTTAGGGCCAGTCTGAACTACAAAATGAGACCCTGTCTCAAAAAAAAAAACAAAATAATACACATATAAATAAAAAGAGGTCATTTTATATCTGAGATTAGCAAAATGATAAAGAGTAACCTGGGGCCGGAGATTTAGCTCAGTGGTTCTGGCACCTGCCTGGCAAGCACAAGGTCCTGAGTTTGATTCCTGGTTAACCACATACAATGCTGTGCATGGTGGCTCATGCCTGTAATCCCAGCACTCAGGAGGCAGAGACAGGAGGATTGCTGAGTTTGAGGCTTGCCTGGGCTACATAGTGAGCTCAGGGCCTTCCTGAACTACAAAGCAAGACCCTGTCTCAAAAAAAAAAAAGTGACCTCTGTCCTCTGTTGGGTAAGGTGTGAGGACATGGGTACCACCTCCCTGTGTCTGTAATTTGTACTAGTACAGTCTTTTCCAGTGATGGCTTGGAGATATGTTTCAGAACATACAGTGATGTAATGATTAAACTTTTAATAATTCATTCTAAGAAAGTTCTCATATTTAAATATGTAGACTTAGAATGTTTATTTCTGTGTATTTGTGTGCCACCCAGGAAAAACATTTTCTACTAATTATGAGATGAAATTCACAGGTGATAAAATTGGAGAAAGGGGGCATTTTCAAGTATCTAAAGTTGCCATATTACAAAACTAAAAAACCTCCATTGGTAGTGGTAGATTATAGTGCCTATTTAAGGAAATACTGTGAACAATATAAAATTGATGTAACAATACAGAATGCTGTCTACATTTGTACAAGGGAATGTTTAAATGGACCCTCCTTAGAGGAGGATATATTGAATGCTTCGTAAACTCTTGGACTAACTTGTATTCTTTTTTTGTTGTTGTCGTTTTTCTGAGACAGGGTCTCACTTTGTAGTTCAGGCTGGCCCTGAGCTCACTATGTAGCCCAGGCAAGCATCGAATTCAGCAATCCTCCTGTCTCTGCCTCCTGAGTGCTGGGATTACAGGTGTGAGCCACCACGCCAGGCTCTTTTTTTTTTTGAGACATGGTCTCGCTTTGTAGTTCAGACTGGCCCTGAGCTCACTGTGTAGCCCAGGCAATCCTCCAATTCGGCAATCCTCCTGTCTCTGCCTCCAGAGTGCTGGGATTACAGGGGTGAGCCACCAAGCCAGGCACTGTGATATGTGGTATTGATTGCTGGTGGGTGTGAGTCACCACACCCAGCATTGTATATGGTTACCAGGGTTGAACTCAGGACCTTGCATTTGCAAGGCAGGCGCTGGAACCACTGAGCTAAATCTCCAGCCCTCTTTCTTTTTTTTTTTAAGACAGGGTTGCACTGTGTTGTTCGGGCTGGCCTTGAACTCACTGTGTAGCACCAGGCTGGCCTCAAACTCTCAGCCATCCTCCTGCTTCAGCCTCCCAAATGGTAGGATTACAGAGGTGTACTGGCACACCCAGCACTTGTACTCTTTTTTTTTAATCCTCATATTACTCTTCTAAAGGCAAATATTGTTACTCCATTTTACTGGCAAAGAACCTGGGGTTTATAACACATAATTTGCCTAAGTGCCCAGGTTAGGCTTCAAACCGAGGCTGGTTAGAAAAGAGCCCATTGAGGAAGAATTGCTGTCTTTTTCTCTATTTATATGTACACAGGCTTCTTTCTGGAACGTCCCCCCCATCACTTCTCTCCAAGTGACTGGATTTCAGGTAGCTTTTTTGTCTTGTTTTGATGTACTCTGTTATTTTACTTTTTGTGTGTGTTTGTGTGTGTGTGTTGCTGGAGATCAAATGTGGGCCCTGTGCTTGCAAGGTGGGTGTGGTGCCCCTGAGCCAAATCGCAAGCTCCATTGTTACTTTATCTTTAAAAGAGCACATGTGTACATTTTATTAAAACAGTAAAATTACATTCTAATAGTAAACATTTTCGTCTAGTTTACCATGAAAGCTAGCTAGTTCAAGAAGTTGAAGTGTTCTGTTTAGGAGTTGTTTTTTTCTTTAATGGCTGGGGTTTAATCTAATGTGATTTTGTGTGTGGGGGGAGTTCAGGTCTCACCATGTAGTCTAGTTTGGCCTTGTTTGTACTCAGATTTAGCCTAGGCTGGCCTCAAACTCATGGCTACCCCCCTGCCTCAGCCTTAGCGCTGGGATCACAGGTGTGTGCCACCAGGCTTGGCTTCATTTTGCTTTTTTGTGTTCTGCAGTACTGAGGATAGAAACCAGGGCCTTTGCACTGAACTGCACTCCCACCTTTTTTTAAAATAAATTTTGAAACAAGATCTTGCTAAATTGACCCAGGCTAGGCTGGAACTAAAGTCGTCCTGCTTCAGCCTTTGAGAGTACTGGGACTACTACTAAAAGCATGCACTGGCTTTTAGTTTTATTAATGTTACTCAGATGTATAAATTTTGATAAGAGGTGGTCAGCCAGAGACATTAAGCCACATGACTCAAGTCCATAATAAATGGTAAGTGCTTATCTGCTATTCAAATTCAGAACTGTTTAAACTGTCCCAGAGCTCAGCTGAAAATCTAGTATGGTTGCAGGATTGTCTGATATACGTCTTTTCTCCATTTTTTTTTTTTTTTGAGACAGGGTCTCGCTTTGTAGTTCAAGCTGGCTCTGAGCTCACTATGTAGCCCAGGCAAGCCTTGAGCTCAGCAATCCTCCTGTCTCTGCCTCCTGAGTGCTGGGATTACAGACGTGAGCCACCACACCCGGCACTGTGGTATGTGGTATTGATGGCTGGTGGGCGTGAGTCTCCACGCCCAGCATTGTACGTGGTTTCCGGGGATCAAACTCAGGAGTTTGCGCTTGGGAGGCAGGCGCCAGAACCACTGAGCTAACCCTCCAGCCCTGCATAGATTTTTATAATGCAGTACTTTAGGGGATTTAATCATACTATATAACATCATTTTCCATATTAGCTTTACTAATTATATTTATTACATCAAGGTAATGTTTTGTAATTATTGGCTTAACTGTTACTTATTTCTATTAATAAATTGGTTCATAATCCCAGGGGATGTTTGGGTTTTTTTTTTTTTTTTTTTTTTGAGACAGGGTCTCGCTTTGTAGTTCAGGCTGGCTCTGAGCTCACTATGTAGCCCAGGCAAGTCTGGAACTCAGCAATCCTCCTGCCTCTGCCTCCCGAGTGCTGGGATGACAGGCGTGAGCCAGCACGCCCGGCACTGTGGTATGTGGTGCCTATTGCCGGTTGATTGCCGGTGGGCGTGTCTCCACGCCCAGCATTGTATGTGGTTACCGGGATCAAATTCAGGACCTTGCGCTTGCCAGGCAGGCGCTGGAACCACTGAGCTAACCCTCCGGCCCCCTCAGGGGATGTTTTGATACTTATGTTTCTCTGTTGTCCAAAAGGCTGAACAAATGATTTCTATTTAAGACAGTTAAATGAGAATGGGGCATGGTCTCTAGTCTGAATACATAATAATAGTGTGGCTGTTTGCTTCATTCTCTAGTCTTTTACAAAAGAACATTATTTCAAACCTTGACAGTGTTTTATAGGACTGTGGTAACCAAATTGGTGAAATCTTAAAGCATCTTGGCATTTAAGATGTTTGATATATTTTTTTTCTGATGTATATCTTATTTCATGGTATTCTTTCAAGTGATTAACTTGCTTTAGTGCTCTGCCAGGAGGTAAGATTAACAAGTAATTGCAATACCATGGAAATTTGGTGTATATTCATAGGTAATGCTACAGTTTTAATTCAGTTTTTCTCGTTTGAGCTAGATGAATGTCTCCTGCAGGAAGGTCATCCATCCATCCTCTTTCAGGTGTTAAAAAAAAAATGAGAAGACTTACTGACAGACTTTATTTAGTTTATGTTTTACGTGGTGAAGACTTTTGGCAAGAAAATTGAGTGAGATAGTGAAACATTCACGTGTACTTATGCACATTACAGTGTATCTGGATGTTGGGATTATACAGAGCTTTCACTTTCTGTAGCAAGCAGTTCTGTAATGGGTATTTTTACCAGCATGTATTAATTTTGTAATCAAAGGCCATAAAAACAGAAACACTACAGTAGTTTTCCAGATGTCAGTTTATAAGTCAACAAACATTTTAGGGCCTCTTTTGCCTTCTTACAAGGGAAAGAAAATGAATGGACACGGGGCCGGAGGGTTAGCTCAGTGGTTCCGGCGCCTTCCTTGCAAGCGCAAGGACCTGAGTTCAATCCCCGGTAACCACATATAATGCTGGGCGTGGTGGCTCACGCCTGTAATCCCAGCACTCGGGAGGCAGAGACAGGAGGATTGCTGAGTTCGTGGCGGCTTGCCTGGGCACCATAGTGAGTTCAGGGCCAGCCTGAACTACAAAGTGAGACCCTGTCTCCAAAAAAGCAAAAAAAAAAAAAAAAAAAAGAATGGACACAACTTCCTGGAGCAAATTCTTTTCATATTAAGGTTCTTCTTGGTGCAAGCAGCACCACTTTCTCTACATTGTTTGGGGCCGCTGTCTATCTATGCTTCATGTAGAATATGTGATAGTAAACCAATCAACCTTTTATTAATGGATAGAGAAGCGTGAAACTGATTTTGCTACTCAGATTTCTGATTGTAGCTGGTTTATCTTTTCCCCTGTACTTGTGTAAGTAATGTACTTTCTTATTTGTCCACTTCTGATTTAAATCAGTTTCTAAACTAGATCATAGTTACTGATGTAGCTCAATTAGAGAGTTTTTAAGAAATACTCTTTGTCTTTTTCCCATTTTTATCTATATCTACTCAAGCTTCTAGTTACTCTGTATCAGCTTTTGTAAAGTGTTTGACTTTGGAAAGTAAGGAAATAAAAATGTTTTTGTTGGTTTTTAAAAAATTTTTTGAGACAGTGTCTTGCTTTGTAGTTTAAGCTGGCTCTGAACTCACTGTGTAGCCCAGGCTAGCCTCGAACTCACAGCAATCCTCTTGCCTCAGCCTCCCAAGTGCTAGGATTACAGGCGTGAGCCATCATGCCTGGCATTGTGATATATGGTGTCAGGAATTGAACTCAGGACATTGCACTTGCCAGGCAGATACCAGAACCACTGAACTAAATCTCCGGCCTGGAAATAAAAATGTATTTTTTTAAAAAAGGTAAAGTTGGGGCCGGAGGGTTAGCTCAGTGGTTCCGGCGCCTGCCTTGCAAGCACAAGGTCCTGAGTTCGATCCCCGGTAACCACATATAAGCTTGGTGTGGAGACACACCCACCAACAATCAACACCGCATACCACAATGCCAGACGTGGTGGCTCACACCTGTAATCCCAGCACTTGGGAGGCAGGGACAGGAGGATTGCTGAGTTCGCAGCGGCTTGCCTGGGCACCATAGTGAGCTCAGGGCCAGCCTGAACTACAAAGCGAGACCCTGTCTCAAAAAAAGAAAAAAAAAAAAAAAAAGGTAAAGTTGGGGCTGGGGAAACAGTTAAGGTTTCTTTTTTTTTTGGAGAC
Organism: Thryonomys swinderianus; assembly: GCA_004025085.1. Lineage (NCBI taxonomy): Eukaryota > Metazoa > Chordata > Mammalia > Rodentia > Thryonomyidae > Thryonomys > Thryonomys swinderianus. The sequence goes on from PVIC010006554.1 coordinate 14,249, forward strand.
GGGGTCTCGCTTTTGTAGTTCAGGCTGGCTCTGAGCTCACTATGGAGCCCAGGCAAGCCTCAAACTCAGCAATCCTGTGTCTGCCTCCTGAGTGCTGGGATTACAGGTGTGAGCCACCGCCCAGTACCGTGGTATGTGGTATTGATTGCTGGTGGGCGTGCATCTCCACACCCAGCATTGTATGTGGTTACCAGGGATCGAACTCAGGACCTTGCGCTTGCGAAGCAGGTGCCGGAACCACTAAGCTAACCCTCCGGCCCAAGGTTTCTTTTTAAGTGTACAGTCTCACTTTTTTTTTTTTTTTTTGCTTTTTGGAGGCAGGGTCTTGCTTTGTAGTTCAGGCTGGCCCTGAGCTCACTATGGTGCCCAGGCAAGCCACCACGAACTCAGCAATCCTCTTGTCTCTGCCTCCCGCGTGCTGGGATTACAGGCATGAGCCACCACGCCCAGCATTGTGGTATATGGTGATGATTATTGGTGGGCGTGAGTCTCCACACCCAGCATTGTATGTGGTGATGGGGATCGAACTGAGGTCCTTGCGCAGCAGGTGCCGGAACCACTCAGCTAACCCTCTGGCCCTACAGTCTCACTTTTAAAAGTGGCAGTAGTTCAAAGGCTTTCTATGCCAGCCGATTAGAGAAAATCAGTGTTTAAGACTGATTGAAAGTCACAAGTTAAAACTGAGTCAGGGGGCCGGAGATTTAGCTCAGTGGTTCCGGCGATTGCCTCACAAGCGCAAGATCCTGAGTTCGATCCTGGTAACCACAGAGTGCTGGGCGTGGTGGCTCATGCTTGTAATCCCAGCACTCGGGAGGCAGAGACAGGAGGATTGCTGAGTTTGAGGCTTGCCTGGGCTACATAGTGAGCTCAGGGCCAGCCTGAACTACAAAGCGAGACCCTGTCTCAAAAAAACAAAAAACAAAACTGAGTCAGAATGGATCCTGAAATTTGTGAATTTTCTGAAAAGTTATGCTAATGTGGTATGTATCAGATAGCCACCCAACTGAGTTTGTAACTGATGGCTTCACTTAATTCTAGAAGTGAAAATTAATAGAGCCTACAAGTCTGTTTTTGAAATTAATTACTTGTTTGGTTTCCTTCTCAATTTAGGTTATAGCATAGAAGAACCACTACCTTTAAGTTGTTCATAAACTTGGACAGTGATAATGTTTTTTTTTAGACAGGGTCTCACTTTGTAGTTCAGGCTGGCCCTGAACTTGCTATGTAGCCTAGGCAAACCTCAAACTCAGCAATTCTCCTGCCTCTGCCTCCTGAATGTTGGGATTACAGGTGTGAGCCACCATGCCCGGCACTGTGGTATGTGGTACTGATGGTTGGTGGGTGTGAATCACCATGTCCAGCATTGTATGTGGTTACTGGGGATTGAACTCAGGACCTTGCGCTTGCAAGGCAGGCACCGGAACCACTGAGTTAAATCTTCGGCCCAAACAGCTGATACTTTTAAAAGACATAGTAATTTTCAAATTTATGTTAGTTTATTTGATATTATGTGTTACAGGTAAGATATCTGCATATTCTTTTCAATACTTTACCTCATCTGTTTGATATTAATCTGGCAGAAAGAATATGCTTCTCATCTTTATGTCTTTGAGCAGCCCAATGAAAAGATGTTTCTAGAATTTGCTTTTAGGTTTCAGTTTTAAATATAAAATATCTTTACTTGATTTTGTTAATGCACAAGAGGTAACTATAGCTCAATCTTAATTGGAAATAAATAATGGTGTTCCTAGGCCCAGGCAATCCTCTTGCCCCAGTCTGCTGAGTAGCCAGAAGGAAAGGTGCTCAATCACCAGGCCTGGCACATCTCTCCTTTAATATACGTGGTTACAGCTATATACTTCCTTGGATTTTCCACTTTAACTGCATACTGTACATTTGGATGTACAGTTTTGTTCTCATTTTAAAATGTTTTCTAATTTCCCCTTTTTATTTCTTTGGCCCATTGTTGTCTAATTTTAACATACTTATAAATTTACCAGAACTTTTTATTGTTGATTTCTATTTTAATTCCATTGTAACTTTAAAATATACATATTTCGTATGATTTCACTCCCTGTAGATTTACTGGGCTTGTTTTATGGCCTACTATATGATCTGTGCTGGCCAGTGTTCTGGTGTGTATTTATGATGAATGATTTGTTGTTGGGTGAAGCCCTCCAGAGATGTCTGTTAGCTCTAGTAAGTTATTTTTCATTTTCACATGAACGGACATGATAGTTGTAAAATTTAGATGAATTCTTTAAACTTACATATTTAGTACCTTGATGTGAATTATGTCAATAAATTTTTAGTATCTCCTAGGTGAAGGGTACTATGCTTAGTGATGAAATTGATATAAAGAATGAGATTTGAAATCTAAATAATATTTTATATACTGTTTAAAGAGCTTCAATAGAATATGAATTGAGTGCTTTGAATGAAACAGACTTAGTATGTTGAGTATTGAATATTTTCCTTTTCTGTTCTCCATTTTGATATGGAACCTCACTGTGTTGCCCCTGATATTTGGGAGTACAGGTGTGTACCACTGCATCTGGCATACTGAACATTCTTTTGAGGTAATTAGACATTCTTAGGACTGCTTTGTCAATGCAAATATACCTGACTTACTGGGGATCTTTGTTCCTAATATTAGCAAAACTTGTCAACTCTGAAGGGCTGTCAGCTTCTCTAGAACATTTAAACTTGAAAGTTAAATGGGATTTCAGAGTATTTGGCAGAGATATAAAAGTGGACATGAGCCACACTGGTAGGAGGGTGGCAAATGCAAGATCTTCAAAATAATCATGACAGTTCTTTTACATTTTGTGAGAGACTTGAGGTAAGTGCCTTTAGATTTCATGCCTGTGACTCTACTCTTTAAGGACATACTCTATTTAAAAAATTTCTAACTGCTGGGCATGGTGGCTTAGGCCTATAATTCCAGCACTCAGGAGGCAGAGGCAGGAGGATTGCTGTGAGTTGGAGGCTAGCCTGGGTTACATGGTGAGCTCAGGGCCAGCCTGAAGTACAAAGTGAGACCCTGTCTCAAAAAAAAGAAAAATATTCCTAGCCAGGCATGGTGGTGCGTACCTCCAATCCTGGTACTTGGGATGCTAAGGCGGGAGGATTGTCATGAGGCCAGTCTGCATACATGAGACTTTGCCTCAAAAAAAAAAAAAAGTTTCCACTACATTTGTACTATATGTAGAAAATACAGAATGGATTGTGTAGTAGTTGGGAGTGCTTTTTACTAACTAGAACTTTGCAGGTATTGAACATAACCTGAACCTTAATATAAGTGTTTTAGTAATATCAGAAGTCAAAAGGTTGAGTTTTTTCTCTGTCATAGAATATTGGGTTTTACTAATTTGTTTATAGTTTATAGTGGAATAGACCTAAAACCTTCTAGCTAGGTGTCGATTTCTAAAGTTAAAGTTGGACCAAAACAAGTAGAGCTGGGCACAGTAGTGCATGCCTAAAATCCCAGCACTTGGGAAGGTGAGGCAGGAGGATCAACACATGTTCAAGATCAGTCTGGACTAGATAGTGAGACCCTGTCTCAAAAAATAAAACCAAACAAAGAAGTAGAGAACGGAGCTGGGAGTGTATGTAGCTCAGCAGAAGAGTGCTTACCTAGCTTGCTAGCATGGGTTCATCTCCAGCAGTGCAAAAAAAAAATAAAAATAAAAAAAATAAAAAATATATATATATGATCAAGTAAATAATAAAGTTCATTGTTTCTTCATAGATCTAAAAACATTTATTCAGTTAATGTAGTTGACCAGATATCAGTATGGAAGCCCCAAGACCCACGATTGATACAGGAGGATATAACATTTTGTTTTCTGTGTTCTCAACCAGGATCCCTCCTTAAGGAAGAAGTAAAACTTATTTGGGGTGTAATTCAGTTCTGTGGGTTTGACCCCCAGCCTAGGGGTCAGTTATTTGCTTTTGCTGGCTGTATTTCAAGTTCTTGGCTAGTGCCTACTTTAATGCACAGTGCAGATAATAGGATGTTTATATAGGTGCAGGAAGTTTTATTGGGTAGCCCTGGTGTAGATGTTACCTCCTTAGTTACTTTCCTTTTTTCCTGAGACAGAGTACCCAGCACCCACAGTTTAAAGAGGAGAACTTTCTTTTGGCTTTCCTTTCAATACATGGTCTGCTTGCTCCCAAGAAGGAGGAGGGTGCAGCAGAGGAGAGCTGCTCAAGTCCAGGAAGCCGAGAGTGAAGGGAGGAGTTGGGGATAGACTCTCAGGTCACACACCAGTCACCGCCTCTTCCAACTGGACCCTACATCCAAGTCCAGTCACATATCTGAAGCCCACTTGTGAAGGATCCCATGAGGCTTGGGGGTCATTTAAATAATAACATCTCCCATATCACTGTGTTTTGGAGCTTAGACTATTTAGATCACTTTGAAATGCCAAGGTTCTTTTTTGTTTTTAAAAATTGATTTATTGGGGGGCGGGAGGGTTAGCTCAGTGGTTCAGGCACCTGCCTTGCAAGCGCAAGGTCCTGAGTTCAATCCCTGGTAACCACATACAATGAAGGGCATGGAGACGCACGCCCACCAGCAATCAGTACCACATACCACAGTGCTGGGCGTGGTGGCTCACACCTTGTAATCCCAGCACTCAGGAGGCAGAAACAGGCGGATTGCTGAGTTCAAGGCTCGCCTGGGCTATATAGTGAGCTCAGGGCCAGTCTGAACTACAAAGGGATACCCTGTCTCAAAAAAAAAAAAAAATTGGGCTGAAGATTTAGCTCAGTGGTTCTGGCGCCTGCCTCACAAGCACAAGGTCCTGAGTTCGAACCCGATAACCACATAGAATGCTGGGTGTGGTGACTCACTCCCAGCAACAATCAATACCACATACCACAGTGCCAGGAGTGGTGGCTCATGCCTATAATCCCAGCACTCGGGCGTGGTGGCTCATGCCTGTAATCCCAGCACTCGGGAGGCAGAGACAGGAGGATTGCTGAGTTCGCGGCAGCTTGCCTGGGCTACATAGGGAGCTCAGGGCCAGACTGAACTACAAAGCGAGACCCTGTCTCAAAAAAAAAAAAATTGATTTATTGGTACATTTTATATACATGTTGTGGTCACAGATGACATTGAGAATTTGTACCAGTACATGACTTAATTCTCATTATTTCCCATTCCCCTGCTCCCCAAATTCCCACCTCCATATACATAAGCTTCATTTCCTTTCTTTAATCATCACATTTTTTTCTTTCCCTTCTTACTCCTACCCCCATTTTCCCTTTGAATATTTTCTTACTATTTCACAATACCTATCATACATTTTAGAACTTATTGACACCTTCACTTCCTCACACCAGAGGAAAAACATGGTATTTAACACCTGTGTCCTATTTATTTCACTTATACATATGTCCTCAAGGTACGTCCATTTGAGTATAAAGAACTCAAATTTATCTTCTTTATGGCAGAGTAATGCTCCATTTTATTTTTAAAAACATCTTTACCCAATCTCCAGGTGATGGGCATTTTGTTGTTTCCAAGATTTGGCTATCACAAACTGAGCATAAATATAAACATGGGTTCACATATGGCACTGTGATACAAATCTTTTTTTTTTTTTTTTTTTTGAGACAGGGTCTTACTTTGTAGTTCAGGCTGGCCCTGAGCTCACTATGTAGCTCAGGCAAGCCTCAAACTCAGCAGTCCTCCTGCCTGTGCCTCCCGAGTGCTGTGATTACAGGTGTGACCCACCATGCCTGGCACTGTGGTATGTGGTATTGATTGCTGGTGGGTGTGAGTCACCACACCCAGCACTGTATGTGGTTACTGGGGATCGAACCCAGGACTTTGCGCTTGTGAGGCAGGCACCTGAACCACTGAGCTAAATCTCCAGCCCTGATAAAAATCTCTTAATTCTTTTGTGTATGTACCTAGCAGGGGAATAGCAGGGTCAAGTAGGATCTCTAATCCTAGTTTTTTGAGGAATCTCCACACTGATGTTCATAGTAGTTGTACCAGTCTACACTTCCACCAACAGTGAAGAAGGGTTCCTTTCTCCCACAGCCTCACGAGTATGAAATGCTGAGGTTCATATCTTCCCTCTTAGGACAAGCATTTGGTGTTAATGCTGGTCTCTGGAGGTGAGAGGCCCTTGGGGAGAATTGATGTGGGAGTAGCCAGGAAAATACTGATGTAGGCTAAAAGTAGAATTAGGATGAAGTTTTCTTCTTTTATTTTGAGATAGGGTCTCAGTATGTATGTAGTTCGGGCTGACCCTGGACTTACTGTGTACCCTAGAACTCATGGCAATCCTCCTGCCTCAGCCTCCCAAATGGTGAGATTACAGACCTATGCCACCATGCCAGGCAGGTTATTCCTTTCTTTCAAGTCCCTCAGCTGTGTGCATTTCCCCTTTCTGGTGGACCTTTCTGTCCAGCCTCCTTCTCCATGATACTGGCCTTTTGCCTGTGTAATATGCACAGGAGATCTGGGACCACCTAGTACTCCCTCTTGACGAGAGAAAATAGAAGAAAGGAGCAGAAGAGTCCTCATACAAACACTCCTGAGGTGCCTGTGGGATTTCTTGAGTCCCGTGCTGTCTCTTCTAATTCGAGTGCCTGTGCCACTGGGTGTGTAATGTGGTCTTAGGCTGAATGTGCAGACAGCAGCATCTGAGGCATGTCCAGAAAGCAGAGGCAGCATTTCTTTTAATTCAACAAAACCATAATTACTGTGTTTTCTTTTCAGAACTCTGTTTTACGCAAGTACTCTTAGGAAAAGCAAAGCCTTACTCTTACTGTAGATAGTCATTTAGAGTCCATGTTAAATTTTTAAGTACCAGAATTTTGCACAAAATTCCACGTTTTCATCAGAAAAGCTCTACAGTGTTTTGTTGCAGCATTTTTGTCAGTAATGTCAAAAATAATGAGTCAGCCGGGCGTGGTGGCTCACGCCTGTAACCCCAGCACTTGGGAGGCAGAGACAGGAGGATTGCTGAGTTCGAGGCTTGCCTAGGCTACATAGCGAGCTCAGAGCCAGCCTGAACTACAAAGCGAGACCCTGTCTCAAAAAACAAAAAAAAAAAGTCAGGTGATTTTAGGGACTATATTTAAACAAAATCTGGTCAGTTTTTATTCATTGCTTAGTTTCCTTACACACTGAGCTCTTTCATGTTTCTGTTTCTTTTGTCCAGCAGACTATAATCTTTAGTATAAAAAGTCAACTGCTAAGGTTCCTTTTAGATCCTAACCTTAGACTCTACAGAGCTAATACCTCTTGTCCTTCATGCCTTGCTTTGAGCAGGACCGTGCTCCTGAAGGCTTTGTCAGTGGTTTCTTCCCTCAAGTACCCCTTTACAGCCCCTTTGGCACATGGCAGCCCTCCTGCCCCAGCCTTAGTTTCTTGGATCCACTGTGCCTTTGCAGGAGTCTTGGATGGCTGGTACCTGCAAACATGCTTGTTGAACGTGTTGGAGGGGAGGAGAGGCTGAAAGTTGAAACTCATCCCATTTCTGTCACTAAGCATTGTCTTGTCAGAGTTCTGGCTTAGTGTCCTCTCCCCTACATTCACACACGCACACACACATGCATGCACACATAAGTACTGGGTTAAACTTAGGTCCCCACACATACTAGGCAAGCACTCTGTGACTGAGCTGCAGCCCAGACCTTTTTAGAGAATTTTATCATGAGACAGGGTCTTCTTACTAAGTTCCCAGGCTGGCCTCAAACTGGTCTGGCTTCCGTCTGAGTAGCTAGGATTGCAGGTCTGTGTCATTGTATCAGGCTCAGGCTTGGTTCTTACAGTGCCTCAGCTTTTGCCTTTGTTTGGGTGACAGAAATAGGAGCTCTTGAATTTAACTTTTTATTAAACTTATTTTTTTGTCACCATTTTGGTTATTTTCCTTTGACTTTTTGAAAAGTATAATTATACCTTACTGGGCTTACAATCTAAAGAATTCTTTGTCAATTTGATTTTCTTTTTTTTTTTGCTTTTGTGAGACAGGGTCTCGCTTTGTAGTTCAGGCTGGTCCTGAGCTCACTATAGTGCCCAGGCAAGCCACCGTGAACTCAGCAATCCTCCTGTCTCTGCCTCCTGAGTGCTGGGATTACAGGCGTGAGCCACCATGTCAGGCATTGTGGTATGCATTGTTGATTGTTGGTGGGCATGTCTCCACTCCCAGCATTATATGTGGTTACCGGGGATTGAACTCAGGACCTTGCGCTTGCGAGGCAGGCGCCGGAACCACCGAGCTAACCCTCTGGCCCTCAATTTGATTTTAAGTCACTACCCAATAAACTCAATTTCCTTTAATTTTTGTTCTTGCAAAGTCATGGTAGTATTTTACTTCACCAATAATCAAACTTAAGTGAGAAATTCACTATAAAAAGAGATTCTTTTCTTACTGAATTTGTTCTTAAAGTGTATAAGAAACAAAAAAATTCGCAGGAATGGTTTGAAGTTACGCTGATACTTTTTTCTATCTTACATAGTTTATGCATCCTGTGGGCCTAGAGAAAGTGCTAGAGAAGAGCCTTGCTTGCAGAGCACAGGGTGTGGGAAGAAGAATCTTTTCTCATCAGATGTTCTCTTCCATTTACTTTGTTGCTAAAAGTGAGATGAGTTGAGGGAAAGACTTCTTGTTTCTCAAGCTTTGCCAGAACACTTAGCTTAACAAACAGCTGTTTGAACTCTAGATTGTGTGTCTGCGTTTCCAGGGATGCTTTGTGACCTCTTATTAGCAGTGCTGCTTGGACTGGCTGGCATGCTTCATGGAGCCAAACATAGCTGTGGCCAGCCTGGAGTATGTCCAAACCGAACAAGATTCCAGAGTCATAAGGGACAGGCAGTGTGCATTCACTCTTTCATAGTGACACTCCCATGAGCATCTAACTCACTTCTAAACACTTTTGCATAAAATATTTCAGTTCATCAAGGCCCCAAATAGTGGGTTTCAGTCAATACAGCATTAATAACTTATAAAATGTGTCCACAACCCAAAAGAAAAGAAAAGCAACCAGGCATGGTGCCACACACCTATAATCTCAGTGCCCTGTGAGGCTGAGGTAGGAGGATCACTGAGTTCAAAGCCAGCCTGGGCTACATAGTGAGTTTAAGAACAGCCTGAATGATATAGCGAGACCCTGTCTCAAAAAAACAAAGTACATCCACAGAAGCCAGCTGCTGTAGCATATTCATCCATACAGGTAGTGAACTCAGAGTCTGGACATTGCATCATTGAGCTGTGTTAACATGCTGAGCGTGTGCTGTGCAGTGGTGAGTTTGCATCTGTATTGGATCCCAAGAGTCAGCTGAGCCTCAGTTAAACATTTCATTCATTCTGGATACCCATGCTGCTTTGTTTGTATTGAGGTAGTCACTGGTTTGAATAAGCAGTGCTAACCTTAAAAGTGTCCATCTGTCAGCTGGGCATGTCAGCACACACTTATGATCCCCCCCATGCAGAAGGCTGAGGCAGGAGGATTGCCACTAGGTAGCTAAACTACATAATGAGACCATGGCTCAGAACATAAATAAGTGTTCATTTGTTCTGAGATGTGTTTTAGTAGTGGTAGGTACACTTTCATCAGAGTGTCAATAGTCTTTTTACCTCTCGTCTCCCCCCCCCACCCCTCCCTTCTCCCCTCTCCCCACTCCCCTCTCCCCTCCCTTTCTCTTCATGCAGGGTGTTGCTGGCCTTGAGCTTATATGTAGCCCAGGCAAGCCTTGAACTCAGCAATCCTCCTGCTGCCTCTGGAGTCCTGGGGTTACAGGTGTGAGCCACCATGCCTGGCATTATGGTATGTGGTTACCGGGGATAGAACTCCAGACCTTGCACTTGCTTGCAAGGCAGACAACAGGACCACTGAATTACATCCCCAGCCCTGTTAGTAGTTTCTTAAAGACCATCCCTGTCATACCCAAGGCCATCCTTAGATGCATGGGTTAGCCAGGATCAGAAACTGGTGATTGCCCAGTATCACCCACTCTAGTGCATGGTCTATATCTTAGTCCCACATTCTGACTTAGAGGCTGAGTTCCAAGAAACAGAAATAAATGGTCCTTTCCTCAGTTTAAAGTTAATAACGCCTCCTTCATTTTTTTCTTTTTTCGGGACTGAGTATTGAACCTAGAGCCTGGCAAATGCTGAGGAGGTGCTCTACCAGTGAATATGTCCCCAGTCAACCTCCAATTTTAGTTTAATTTTTTTCAAGATATCTCATTATGTTGCCCAGGCTGTCTTGATCTCCTGAGCTCAAGTGATCTCATTTCAGACTTCAGAGTGCTAAGACTGCAGGTGCATCCCACAATGCCTAGCTTTCCTTAACTTTTTATATTTGCTTCATGCCTTTGTCGTGTAAAGAAGCATTGAGTTTTGCTAGAATTTTGAGCTGCTGTTCCTTGTTGAAGCTAAACATTTAAATTGGTCTTTATATAACATTTTAAATTCAGGTGGAATCTAGTGATATTGTTGTAATATAAAGAAAATCATAAATCAGTGCATTCCTAACATCTCTTTTCATATATTATGTATAGATCAGTCAGCAAGTTTAGGGGTATTGTTTTCGTTTTGTTTTGTTTTTAACAGGGTCTCTGTATGTAGTCCAAGCTAACTTTGAACTCTCAGCAATCCTCCTGCCTCAGCCTTCCCAGTGCTAGAATTACTGGCGTATGCTACCATACCCAGTTCTCAGCAAGCTTTTGTGTTTGTCCAGAGCAGATTATTTCAGTTTGCTAAGAATTGGTAAGCTGGTGAGGCACTCTATACCTGTGGAATTAATTTTTTAGGAAGGCAGTTATATGAAATACATATTTTGATTGGATAACTGATATAGAGAAGTTGTAGTAGGATGGAATGATCATTCACCTTAAATAGTTTTAGACTCCATACTAGGAAATGCTTCATAAAACTGTAACTCTTACTTAGATAATCAGGGCATTCTAGATAGGAATCTAAGAGTATATAGGTGGGGCCAGAGATTTAGCTCAGTGGTTCAGGCGCCTGCCTAAAAGCACAAGGTCCCTGGTTTAATCCCTGGTAACCACATACAACAATACCAGGCATGGTGACTCAAGCCACCAGCAATCAGTACCACATACCATGGTGCTGGGGGTGTGGTGGCTCACACCTGTCACCCCAGCATTTGGGAGGCAGAGGCAGGAGGATTGCTGAGTTCGAGGCTTACCTGGGCTACATAGGGAGCTCAGGGCTAGCCAGAACTACAGCGTAAGACCCTGTCTTAAAAAAAAGAAGAAGAAGAAGAAAAATGTACTGGTGAGCTTTCATGAGAGATAAGAACATGAACTCTTTTTTTTTTTTTATTTTGAGACAGGGTCTCGCTTTGTAGTTCAGGCTGGCTCTGAGCTCACTATGGAGCCCAGGCAAGTCTCGAACTCAGCAATCCTCCTGTCTCTGCCTCCTGAGCGCTGGGGTTACAGGCGTGAGCCACCACGCCTGGCAAGAACATGAACTCTTACTAAGTTCCTACTTTGTGGAGCCCACAGACTGTGTACATGTCTCTTTTATCTTCTCTTGCTTCTATGAAAGAGCATTTTCCAGGTGAGTTAATAGCCAGAGAGCATTTTTTCAAATGAGTTAACAGAGACTTATAGGGGTTGTCAAGTAACTTGTGTGAAATCGCCCAACTACTAAATCTGAAAGCCTAACATTTGAGGATTTTTATGTGCTTCAAGGTGGGCTCATAAGAAAAGCGTACCTTGATGAAATAGATGACAGCATTTGCTAGTTGGTTCTGGAATCCTGAGTTTGCCAAAGCTATGTTTTAGGAAGATTACTTTGAGTAATAGGGATAGAAGTAGCAAAAGATGAGAGGCCAGAAACTAAGCACCCAGGCTGGAGCCAGACCTGGGATGTAGCACAATGCAAAAGTCCTGGGTTCAGGGCCCAATTCCAAGCAAGCAATTTGTTTCAAGCAAGCTAATCCAGTACTTCAATAGGAGCATAAAAGAGCTATAATCTGGAGGGTGTTGCATGGGAAAAATTAACTGGAGTTGATGATTGCTGAATTGGATGAGAAGAGATTCTGTTTAGCCAGAGCACTTACGGACTTTGAGACTGGGGAGATTATGACAGCTCTAACACAGGTAGGAAGATAGGGAACTGATTAATTATGGATGGTTATAGTTGAATTCTAAACCATATGAAAAGTTTTGACTGAAAGTACTGTGGACAGTTTAGAATCTTTGCCCAGGACTGTCTTAAGTAAACATTAATGGGGCTCAACTCTTTTTTTCATGAGGTAACTTCTTTCTGCATGTTCTCCAGTCAGAAGCAGTCTTCACACTGTGGAGTTTAGGTACCCTGAGATTTTAGGTACCCCTGAGATTTTATTGCTTGAGGCAAGTCCTATTTTATGATTTCTTTTAAAACTGAATAATGGATGGGGTTACTATCATTTGTGATAACTACTAGACCCAGCAGTCCTTCTTCTGGGTACAGACCCAAAGAAGATGAAATCACTATGTGAAGACATCTGCTCTTCCATATTCATTGCAGCATTTTTCATGGTAGCCAAGAAGTGGGAATAGTCTGTGCGTCTCAACAGTGCATAAAGAAACTGATGTGTGGGCCGGAGGGTTAGCTCAGTGGTTCCGGCGCCTGCCTCGCAAGTGCAAGGTCCTGGGTTCGATCCCTGGTAACCACATATAATGCCCACCAACAATCAACACCGCATACCACAATGCTGGACATGGTGGCTCATGCCTGTAATCCCAGCACTCGGTCAGAGACAGGAGGATTGCTGAGTTCGCGGCAGCTTGCCTGGGCACCATAGTGAGCTCAGGGCCAGCTTGAACTACAACACGAGACCCTGTCTCAAAAAGCAAAAAAAAAAAAAAAAAAGAAACTGATGTGACATGCACACTCTATAGTGTTACTCAGCTATAAAGAGATGAGCCTGTCATTAGCCCCAATGTGGATAGACCTGGAGGACAGTAAACCAGGTGAAAGAAGTTGCATGATCCCACTTGGAAGTAGAATCTATTAAAAAAGGTCCAACACTTAGAAACCAAAACTGCTTACCAGGATATAGGAGAGGAAATCAAGAAATGTATCAAAGAATACGGAGTAGCAGTAGGTCAGGTGAATGAGTGGAAAGATCTGATGTCCCACATGAGAACTGTAGTTCATAGGTTGTTGTTGTCAGGGTTTTTGCTGAATGAATAGATTATAGTGACTCCTTAGTGGTAAGCAACTGTGGCTGGCTATGTTAATTTGCCTCACTGCTGTCTTAATTTGCCTCACTACTTTTCTCATTGCTAAGACAAAATGCCAGCACCTAAAGTTAAATAGGAGAGGTTACTCTGGCTCATAGTTTGCAGAGGTTTCAGTCCATAGTCATCTGGTTCCAAGGCAGAGTGGTGTGGCACAGGGGTATCACAGAGGAGAAACAGTTTATTTCCAGGCAGAAGACAGCAGAAGCAATGAGGGGCCTTCACAGCCCCTTTCTGCCCCTTTTATTTTATCCAGACTACTTAAGGTGGCAGTATTCACACCTTTCATCCTAGTGCCCTTCAGCCTAGCACTGCACCATGAATTAATCCCAGCATTACACTCTAGATTCAGCTACCTCTGAAAAAGCCCTACCTATGACTGCAGGAGGCTTTGGGGGGACATCAAGACACAGCCTTAACATATGCATATCTTATAACATGTTGTGTATCTTAAATATGCATAACAAAAAGTTTATTTTAAAAAGACATTGACCTGAGTGAGGTGGCACATGCCAGTATTCTTAACACTCAGAAGGCAGAGAGAGGCAGGAGGATCACAGAGAGTTCAAGGACAGCCTGGGCATAGTGAGCTCAAACCCAGCCTGAACTACATAATGAGGGCTTGTCAGTTCCCTCCCACACCAAAAAAAGAGACACTGAGGATTATATATAGGAAGTAAAGTAGGCAACTCATCTCAAATGACGGTAGATTTGAATATACAGAAAAGAGAGTGATTGGAGTATAATGGAATGTAAGTTTTAAGGACAGTCATGAGCCCAGCTGCCTTTTTAAAATAAGTATAGTGTAGTTGGTGGCCCTTTTTAAAACTTTATATTTTTTATTAGTATATAGTTGTCATACATATTGATCATGTTTAGCATAGGGAATTTGTACTTGTACATAATATATATTGATTGTTTTTTCCCATTCCCCTTTCTTCCCTTCTGCTTTCTTTTTCCCTTTCCTCCCTTACCCCCTTGTTCCTCTTCCCATTTGAACATGTTCTGCCTGCTTGTAATATCTATCCTTCTTTAGCCTCCTTGTTTACCCTTTAGGATTCTCATACAAGACAAATAATGCAATGTTTAACTTGTATGTCCGATTTATTTCACTTAAGATTATGGTTTTGGGCTGGGGATTTAGCTCAGTGGTTCTGGCATCTGCCTTGCAAGCACAAGGTCCTGCATTTGATCCCTGGTAACCACATGCCACAATGCCGGGCGTGGTGACTCACACCCATAATCCCAGCACAAGGGGGGCAGAGGCAGGAGGATTGCTGAGTTCCAGGCTAGCCTAGGCTATATAGTGAGTTGAGGAGCAGCCTGAACTACAAAGTGAGACCCTGTCTCAAAAAGAGGAGACAGAGCCGGGTGTGGTGGCTCACGCCTGTAATCCCAGCGCTCAGGAGGCAGAGACAGGAGGATTGCTGAGTTCGAGGCTTGCCTGGGCTACATAGTGAGCTCAGAGCTAGCCTGAACTACAAAGCGAGACCCTGTCTCAAAAAAAAAAAAAAAAAAAGAGGGAGGGAGAAATGGAAGGGAAGAATAGATAGATAGATATAGATAGATTGTAGATTGATAGATAGATTGAGACAGGGAGAAATGGAAAGGAAGAATGGATAGATAGACTATGGTCTTGAGGTACATCCATTTTTCTACAAATGACTCAAGTTTGTCCTTTATGGCAGAATAATACTTCATTGTATATAAATGCCACATTTTCTTTATCTATTCATTTGTTGATGGAGATTTAACTATTATAACCTGTGCTGCTATAAACATGGGAATGCATATATCACTGTAGTAATGATACTTACAACTCTTTTAAGAAGATACCTAGGAGGGGAATAGAACCTCTAGTTTTAGCTTTTTGGGTCAAGTGGAACCTCTAGTTTTAGTTTTTTGAGAACAGCAGTGTATATTCATTTCAAATGCTCATTTTTTGATTGGGTCTTTAAATTTGGGGGAGTAAGTTCTTTATATATTCTAGATGTTAGTCCTTTGAGGAATAACTGATAAAAAGTTTCCCATTCTGAGTTGCCTCTTTACTCTGTTGGTGGTTTCCTTTGCTGTCCAAGAGCTTTTTAATTTGATATAATCTGAGTTGTTGATTCTTTGTAACATTCCTGTGAGGTCAAGGTTTGTTCATCAAGTCCTCAGGTATGTCTTCTAGAGTTTTACCTCTTTTGTCTTCCAGCAAAATTTAGTGTTTCTGTTTTTTTTTTTGTTTTGTTTTGAGACAGGGTCTCACTTCATAGTTCAGGCTGGCCCTGAGCTCACTATGTAGCCCAGGCAAGCCTCAAACTCAGCAATCCTCCTGTCTCTGCCTTGCGAGTGCTGGGATTACAGGTGTGAGCCACCACACCCAGCAGTGCTTCTGTTTTGTTTGTTTGTTTGTTTGTTTGTTTGTTTGTTTTGAGACAGGGTCTCACTTTGTAGTTCAGGCTGGCCCTGTGCTCACTATGGAGCCCAGGCAAGCCGCCGCGAACTCAGCAATCCTCCTGCCTCTGCCTCCTGAGTGCTGGGATTACAGGCGTGAGTCACCACGCCCAGCACTGTGGTATGTGGTATTGATTGTTGGTGGGCGTGAGTCTCCATGCCCAGCATTCTATGTGGTTACCAGGATCGAACTCAGGACCTTGTGCTTGCGAGGCAGGCGCCAGAACCACTGAGCTAAATCTCCGGCCCAGTGCTTCTGTTTTAATATTTAAGTCTTTGATCCATTTTGATTTTAGCTTAGTGCATGTTGAGAGATAGGAATCTAGGTTCAGTTTTCAGCATGAGGAAACCCAGTTTTCCCAGTACCATTTATTAAAGAGGCTTTATTTCTTCCAGTGAAGTTGTTTGGCCCCTTTGTCAAAAATTAAAGTAGCTGAATGTACTTCTAGTTGTTTATATATCTTCTGTTCTGTTCCATTGATCCTGGGGTGTGTTTGCTTTTTGTTGTTTCTTTGTTTTTGGCCAGTACCATGCTGTTCTTGTCATTCTAGCTTTGTAGTATAACTTCACCTCAGGTTTGTAATGCTGCAGTGATTCTTGATCGGTGTCCACATCTAGTCCTTTCACTGTAATCACTACATTGTATTGTCTTTTTAATAATCATTTGTTCTGGTCATTTTCAAAGTAGAAACCATCCTGACAAGGTATAGTGGCATGTGCCTGTAATCCCAGCACTCAGGAAGCCAAGGCAGGAGGGTTCAAGGCCAGCCAAGGCTACATAGTTCAAGGCCTGCTTGAGCTACCCAGTGATAACTGTTCTCAAAAAGCAAAACAAGGGGCCGGAGGGTCAGCTCAGTGGTTCCGGTGCCTGCCTTGCAAGCGCAAG
>PVIC010006554.1:30898-45577 GCA_004025085.1 Thryonomys swinderianus
AAAAAAAAAAAAAAAAAAAAAAAAAAAGCAAAACAAGGGCTGGAGGGTTAGCTCAGTGGTTCCAGCACCTGCCTCGCAAGCGCAAGGTCCTGAGTTCAATCCCTGGTAACCACATATAATGCTGGGCATGGAGACACGCCCACCAACAATCAACACCGCATACTACAATGCCGGACGTGGTGGCTCACGCCTGTAATCCCAGCACTCGGGAGGCAGGGACAGGAGGATTGCTGAGTTCGCGGTGGCTTGCCTGGGCACCATAGTGAGCTCAGGGCCAGCCTGAACTACAAAGCGAGACCCTGTCTCAAAAAGCAAAAAAAAAAGCAAAACAAGGGGGCCAGAGGGTTAGCTCAGTGGTTCTGGTGCCTGCCTCACAAGCCCAAGGTCCTGAGTTCAATCCCCGGTAACCACATACAGTGCTGGGTGTGGAGACTCACGCCCACCAGCAATCAATACCACATACCACAGTGCCAGGTGTGGTGGCTCACCCCTGTAATCCCAGCACCCGGGGAGGTAGAGACAGGCAGATTGCTGAGTTCAAGGCTTACCTAGGCTACATAGTGAGCTTAGAGCCAGCCTGAACTAAAAAACATGACCCTGTCTCAAAAAAATAAAAATGCAAAACAAAGGCTGAGGGCTTAGCCCAATAGCTCCCTACCTTTCTTGCAAGTACAAGATCCTGAATTCAATTCTTGGTGCCAAGAAAAACAAAAAGTTGAAACCATTCTGTATATGAAATTATCTTTTAAAGAAATATTTTCCTGGGCCGGAGATTTAGCTCAGTAGTTCCAGCCCCTGCCTTGCAAGCACAGGGTCCCTGGTTCAATACTGGTAACCACAAACAACAGTATAGGCGTGGTGACTCACACCCATTAGCAATCAGTACAGCATACCACAGTGCCCAGTGTGATGCTTCACGCCTGTCATCCCAGCACTCAGGAGGCAGAGGCAGGATAGCTAAGTTTGAGGCTTGCCTGGGCTACGTAGTGAGCTCAAAGCCAACCTGAACTACAAAGTGAGACCCTGTCTCAAAAAAAAAAAAAATTTCCTATTGTGTGAAGCCAGTGTTGTTTGTAAATAACAGAGTGTGTGATACTCATTCTGCACTAAACAATAAGAGGGATATTAGCTTATGTAATCAGAAAAGTTCAGTGGTAGAGATTAGCCATGATTTGATCAAGGCTCCAACCTAGCATCTCTTGAGATTTTTTTTCCAGCTATGTCCTGTGAATAACACTGGTAACAACTGCAGTGTTTCATTGAGTGTGCTATAAATTGTTTGACCATTCTATTACTATTAGATATTTTAGGATGTTTTTTTTCCTCCCTTCTATTATTTATATTAACACTTAGGTGATTAACTTTGTTGTATTTAGAGATGTTTTAGAGAAAGAATAAAACCTGATAGCTGATTAGATATGAAAAGGAAAGAGAAGGAAGAAGAGAAGTAATTGTGAAAGTGGTGTTTCTGCATTTACTTTGGTGAGTTTGAGAGAAGGGAGATTTGACCAAATGATAGGTTTGGGTTTGACTTGTAGATGTGAAATCCATTTTTCTAGCTCTTCTGTTTAGTTTTTAGGTGCTTCTGAGGAGTCCTTGCCAACAAGCAATTACTAGGTATTATTTATAATTATTTCTTACTGGCTTATCTTTTAAAGATTTGCTCTGATGATGCTTTTTTTGCCCTTTTACCCTTAACTTTCTGTCTCCTATAGTCCCATTTGATTTTAACTTTTCACCTGGATGTAGATTGTAGATGTTGTTTTTTTTTTTTGAATAAACTAAACAATCCATGATTACCACAGTTAAATAAGGTGTTTTTTTTTTTTTTTTTTTTTTTTGCGGTATTGGGGATTGAACTTGGGCCCTTGTGCTTCCAAGGTAAGTCTAGTACCGCTTTAACTAAATCCTTAGCGTGAATTTCTTTTTTTTTTTTCTTTTTTGAGACAGGGTCTCGCTTTGTAGTTCAGGCTGGCCCTCAGTTCACAGTTCACTATGCAGCCCAGGTAAGCCTCGAACTCAGCAATCCTCCTGTCTCTGCCTCCTGAGTGCTGGGATTACAGGCGTGAGCCGTCATGCCTGGCCTTAGCATGAAATTTTTTTTTTCTTAGAGTGAAATTTTTAAGGGACTATCTTACCAGAATATCCTGCCCCTACTAGCCCCATATAGTTCTATTAAAAAAACATAAAATTTCGGGCCGGAGGGTTAGCTCAGTGGTTCCAGCGCCTGCCTCGCAAGCGCAAGGACCTGAGTTCGATCCCCGGTAACCACATAGAATGCTGGGCATGGAGACATGCCCACTAACAATCAACACCACATACCACAATGCCCAGCGTGGTGGCTCACGCCTGTAATCCCAGCACTCAGGAGGCAGAGACGGGAGGATTGCTGAGTTTGCGGCGGCTTGCCTGGGCACCATAGTGAGCTCAGGGCCAGCCAGAACTACAATGCGAGACCCTGTCTCAAAAAGCATGCATGCATGCATGCATGCATAAATAAATAAATAAATAAATAAATAAATAAATAAATAAATAAATAAATAAATAAATAAATAAATAAATAAATAAATTTATTTCATCGCTTCTCGGCCTTTTGGCTAAGATCAAGTGTAAAAATACAAAATTTCGCCGGGCGTGGTGGCTCACACCTGTAATCCCAGCACTCGGGAGGCAGAGACAGGAGGATTGCTGAGTTCGAGGCTTGCCTGGGCTACATAGTGAGCTCAGAGCCAGCCTGCATTACAAAGTGAGACCCTGGCTCAAAAAAAAAAAAAAAAAAATTTCATATATTCTGAGTAAAAGAACAAGATATTTTCTGTCCCATTATTTATAGCAAAGAAAAATTCATTACAATTTAGATATTTCTGGTTTCAAGGTTCTGTGTAGCAGAATTAAATAATTCTAACTTAGTGATTTTGAGGTTTTGTTTTGAGACAGTGAAAAGTAGATGGGATGTTTGCCCCTTGGTGTGTTCTCCCCGGGTTAAGCACAAGGATCTGGGTGGGTCACAGAGGGGGCTGCTGTAGGACTGGTGTCAGACACCTGCCAGCTTGTGGAGCTCACAGATCTCATTATAGCAGTCCGTGGATGTTGGAACTGCCAGAGAGTATCCTAAAAATAAAGATGGCCAGTAGTGGGGGGAAGCTAACAACATGAGTTCGCTCCTTCTCTTCATGGACTGCCTTGAGAAATTCGGGTGTTAAATTCAGAATACCAAGTAAAGTCAGTTTTGATATTCTCAGACCGTTGTTTCTAGAAAGTGGGAGAAGTTGTTCCTCTTTAGGGTTGAGTAAGTAGTTAGGTTTTTTTTCCTCCTGAGGAGACAGATGTCAGAGGACCCAAGTGATCCCCCTATCACCAATTTGGATTAAGCCTGTTCTCCTCACCCCCCAGTTTTGGGGATTGAACTCAAGGCCTTAGTGCTTATGAGGCAGGCATGGAGCCACTGAGCTAAATCCATGGCCCATAAGCCTATTATTCTGAGATTATTGTCCAAGACAGTCTCAGTCTGAAATAACTCTCCCCCCTGCTGCAGAAAATACAAAACTAAATAGAAACCTAGCTATGTTACTGATGTATGGTTAGAAATAGTGTGGAGGGCCGGAGGGTTAGCTCAGTGGTTCCGGCGCCTGCCTCGCAAGCGCAAGGTCCTGAGTTCGATCCCCGGTAACCACATATAATGCTGGGCGTGGAAACACGCCCACCAACAATCAACACTGCATACCACAATGCCGGACGTAGAGGCTCACACCTGTAATCCCAGCACTCGGGAGGCAGAGACAGGAGGATTGCTGAGTTCGCAGCAGGGCCAACCTGAACTACAAAGCGAGATCCTGTCTCAAAAAGCAAAAAAAAAAAAAAAAAAAAAGAAATAGTGTGGAGAGCCACTTGTGTTGGCTCATGCCTGTAATCTCAGCACTGGAGAGGCTGAAGCAGGAGGATTGCCAAGAGTTTGAAGCCAGGTTGAACTACATATAAAAACCTTGTCTCAAAATTCAAAACAAAAAGTATGGAAAAAGGGGAAGTTAAAAAAGATCAAGATGCCATATGTATATGTACTAATTTCTCACAATAGGTGTATTTAATATGTTTCACAAACATATACTAAAAAGAATTTGTCTGGACAATTGTCTTTTGGGATCATATATACCAGCACATGGAGGAAAGTCTACTTAATGGCTACAAATATAGACTCTGGGATAGGTCGTGCCCGTGTTTTGGTTGGCCTGTCTTCTCTATAAGTTATCTGGCCTCTTTAAATGGACCTTAGATTCTTCATCTTTAAAATGGGATAAAACCTTCCCATTTTAAAGAGTTATGAGGATGAATGACCTAATGCATCATAAATTCTGGCACATGATAAATGTTAATAGACAATACTAACTCATTCCTTGGAGGTATATGTAATAAAACCAGAGATACGAGAGGGGCCAGGAATTTAGCTCAGTGGCACTGAGCCTGCCTTGCAAGTCCAAGGTCCTGAGCTTGGTCCACAGTATCAGGGAGGAAAAAAAACAAAACAAAAACTGTGACACTGCTCTAGAGGATGTGGCCTAGAGATACATGTTATGGTAGTGTGTTTAGCTTGAATTCGTTAGTGGAGGGCCAGGGATGTAACACAGCAGCACCGTATGTTCTTGGCAATCACAAGGTCTTGAGTTCAATTTCCAGTACCAAAAACAAAGAAGGAGTTTTGAATTCATTAGTGGTACAAGCTTAGAAATGAGAGTTGCGATGGTCACCTCCACAGGGGTTGGGCCATTCCTCCAAGTTCTGAAGGGTGCGGTAAGTCTAGGAGAGTGGAAGTGGAGGTCATGGTGTTCCAAACAGAGAGAATAAGGTCAAGAGAGAATATGGCCTATACAGTGATTGTGGAGAGTTCCACTAGTCAAAGGAGGGACTCCGTGGGAGAATGGGGAGTTCACATGGTGGGCTAAGAATTGCACTTGATTCTTCAAGGGTAGGAAATAATACAATGATTTCAAACATGGAGATAATACCAGATTTGTATTTAAGGAAGAAATTGTCCTAACCAGAGTGTTAGAGGCAGAGAACTCAGAGAGGACATGGTACTCTTCCTATGGAGATAATACTGAGATGACATGTACTTAGAGATGTAAGGAACCAGGCTGGCGTGGGTACATGGAAGTCTGACGAAAGCTGTTGAACTGTGAACTGGGGAAGGTAAGGTAATAAGGAGAGAATATGCACTTTTTTTGTGGTACCAGGGATTGAACTTGAGCCCTTGAGCTTCCAAGGTAGGTGCAGTACTACTTGAGCTAAATCCCCGGCCCAAAAATGCCTTTTTTTATATCTTCAGTTCCATTCTGTTACGGTTAAGTTTGAGCAAGTTATACAGAGAAAGAGATTTATTTGGGCAGATGTATATGTTAGTTTTTTGTTTTGCTTTTTTTTTTTTTCCTCCATGATGCCAAGGGTCAAATTCAGGCTCAGTGCTTCCAAGGTCGGTACAGTACCACTTGAACTAAATCTCTGGCCCTTTGTATGTGTTAGTTTGACCAGAGCAGTGATGGCAAGCCTTTAGAGCTTTCAGTGGTAACAAACAGCCTGGTGTGGCTCCTGCCTGTCCCATAGATTTGCCGCCACTGCCCTAGAGATATTTGAACACATCTATTGGTAGAAAATAAGTAATAATGGCAGGAGATTTAGCTCAGTGGTTTGGTGTCTGCCTCACAAGCACAAGGTCCCAAGTTCGATCCCCAGGACCACATACCACAATGCCAGGCATGGTGGCTTATACCTGTAATCCCAACACTCGGGAGGCAGAGGCAGGAGGATTGCTGAGTTTGAGGCTTGCCTAGGCTACATAGTGAGCTCAGGGCCAGCCTGAACTTCAAAGCTGAGATCCTGTCTCAAAAAAGAAAGAAAGAAAATAATGGAAGTGTGTGGAGAGGCAAACTCTTCTAAAGTGAACTGAGGAATACCAGACGTTTAAAGAGGAGCCAGGGAAGTGGTGCCTTGGAATATTCCTGCTGCCCCTGTTCCTGAATAACCTGGAAATTGCACCAACTTATGGGCATATTGGTACATCTACTGACCTGAGAAGATAACCTAGGTGAGACCCTGTGCACAAACTATTTGAGAAAGGGTCTCTCCATTCTTAAAGTCAGCAGGCAATTTCTTCGGGGAAAATAATATACCCCCGCCCAGGACAGACAAATGCATGCAGTTTGTGACAAAAATAGATGATGAAGCACACACAGTGTCCAGAACTGCTCACAGCCAGGCTTTTATACTTTGGGCAGGCTACCCAGAGCACTCATTTGTCTTCCTATATTATCCACCTCACACAGTTCTCATTTTTTTCCTATCCATCCCTGAGACGTACTATTCTTCTTTCCTGTACCCCTTAAATGGGAAAGCTGTTAGCACTTAATGCTAGTACTTTATTTGGCTGTCAGTGTTTGTCACATTATTGGTTGGGTGAACTTGGCTGGAGGTGGGGGCTGTCCTGCCCTTTTAGAGTTTAGCCCACACAGCATTGTACTTAGGTACCCACACAGGAGCAGAGGCAAGCCGGCTGGAGTCTGAATGTAGAAACCTGATCCTGTAGGTGGAGCATGTTATAGTTTTAAAATTTTTGATCAAGACAAAGCCAGTGGGCCTGTACAACTAACGGAACTTTTGTAACATTGGGTTTTTTTCTTAACACTCAACAATTCTAATTGCTTATAAAGTACAGTTTACTCAGTACTTTATTACACCTTGGTCGAAGCAACATATTTTAAAAATATGTGCTGTTGGGCCAGAGATTTAGCTCAATGGTTCCAGCACGTGTCTCGCAAGCGCAAGGTCCTGAGTTCGATACCGGTAACCACATAGAATGCTGGGCGTGGTGACTCATGCCCACCAGCAATCAATACTACATACCACAGTGCTGGGCGCGGTGCCTCAGGCCTTTTAATCCCAGCACTTGGAAGGTAGAGACAGGAGGATTGCTGTGTTCGAGGCTTGCCTGGGCTACATAGTGAGCTCAGGGCCAGCCTGAACTATAAAGTGAGACCCTATCTCAAAAAAAAAAAAAAATGTGCTATTGCTGGGCATGGTGGCTCACACCTGTAATCCCAGCACTCGGGAGGCAGAGACAGGAGAATTGCTGAGTTCGAGGCTTGCCTGGGCTACATAGTGAGCTCAGGGCCAGCCTGAACTGTCTCCAAAAAAAAAAAAAAAATGTGTGTGTGCGTGCACGTGTGTGCACGCACGCTGCTTCCTATTGTAGTATTTTCTTCTTTAGGTGTATTCTGAATAATTGGTAGAATAAATGAGCATTTTCATCAGAGGCAATTATTTTCTCCCTTGGGGGTAAAATTTGGTTGTTGGTTGGCTTAAAAACATCTTCCTATGTAGAAAATATAGATACTAGTACAGTATGTAAATAGATACACAGTATATCTGTGGTATCAAAATAAGAGGTCTTAAAGGTAAAATATCTAGAGTGATGAGGAAAGCAATGTTAAAAGATTTTTTTAAAAAACATGAGTTCTAGGGGCTGGAGGGTTAGCTCAGTGGTTTCGGCGCCTGCCTCGCAAGCGCAAGGTCCTGAGTTCGATCCCCGGTAACCACATATAATGTTGGGTGTGGAGACACGCCCACCAACAATCAACACCGCATACCACAATGCCAGATGTGGTGGCTCACGCCTGTCATCCCAGCACTCGGGAGGCAGAGACAGGAGGATTGCTGAGTTCGCGGCGGCTTGCCTGGGCACCATAGTGAGCTCAGGGCCAGCCTGAACTACAACGCGAGACCCTGTCTCAAAAAGCAAAAAACAAAACAAACAAACAAAAAACATGAGTTCTGGATGAAGCTTAGACGTGTAGAGCACATACCCAACATGGAAGAGGCACTGGCACATCCCCAGCACCCCTCACCCCTCAAAAGACCCAGGCCTGCAGGGCTCCCCTGGTCAGGATCTGTAGTGCCCAAAGTTGGGGTCCCTTGCAAGGGTTAATATACCTGCTTCATTTTTCATCTCTAAAATTGGCCCAAGGGTGCTTAATGGTTTCATTGACTCAGATGATATTTCATGTACATTAAGTACTTTTAGGGTTTTTACGGTACAATATATATTTCTAGTACTTAGAGGAATACAAATAATACTTGAGGAAATATATTTAGAGCCTGGGCAGTGACACACATCTGTTGTACCAGCTGTGTGACAGGGTAAGGTAGAAGGATTGCTAAAGTCCAGGACTTTGAGGGTAGCCTGGGCAGCATAGTAAGATCCATCTTGTCAGGGAAAGGAAAACAAAATCCACTACACTTCTCTTATATCAGTGAACATAGAGATTGCTTTAACCACTTATCAGTCCAATTATTTAAATATAAGATGACCAAAAATAGCAGTTGTTTTGCTAATTTTCATAACAGGAAATATAAAAACTACAGTTGTATCCCATTTATTCAATTCTAAAGTGAACTAGCTGAAATGACACCTGTCAAGAGATGCTTGGGAGGGCCAGAGATTTAGCTCAGTGGATCTGGTGCCTGCCTAGTGAGCACAAGGCCCTGAGTTCGATCCCAGTAACCACATACAATGCTGGGCATGGTGACACACCCACCAGCCATCAATACCATATACCACAGTGCCTGGCATGGTGGTTCACGCCTGTAATCCCAGCACTCGGGAGGCAGAGACAGGAGGATTGCTGAGTTCAAGGCTTGCCTGGGCTACATAGTGAGCTCAGGGCCAGCCTGAACTAACTACAAAGCGAGACCCTGTCTCAAAAAAAAAAAAAAAAAAAAAGAGATGCTTGGGATAGTCAGTATGTAAATAAGCATGCTGTCCGAGCAGTGTTTAGGATAAACTAAAGCAGTTAAATATGAAATTAAGAAAAAAGAACTGGAGAGAAATAAGTACTGAGTTAAGTAGCTTTATGAAATAGAGTTGCTCAACTAGTAACAGACAATAAGTAGAATGTATTTTGCTTATAAATGATGTTTTTGGAGATACTAAAACTCATTTGGGAAGAGTTTTTCTCTTTTTTTTTTTTTTGAGACAAGGTCTCACTTTGTAGTTCAGGCTGGCTCTGAGCTCACTGTGTAGCCCAGACAAGCCTCGAACTCAGCAATCCTCCTGTCTCTGCCTCCCGAGTGCTGGGATTACAGGCGTGAGCCACCACATCCGGCACTGTGGTATGTGGTATTGATTGCTGGTGGGTGTGAGTCTCCATGCCCAGCATTGCATGTGGTTACCGGGGATTGAACTCAGGACCTTGGGCTTGTGAGGCAGGTGTCGGAACCACTGAGCTAACCCTCCGGCCCTTTCTTCCTAATTTGATAGAAAATTTATTTTCTTCCATGCATCTCCTCCCCTTCCCCCATGAGTTTTAGAATGGTCCCTCACATATTTCCCTCATACTGCTTGCTGTTCAGGATGTTTGGCTTTAGTACTTTACAAGCATATATAACTCAGCATAGTATCTGTGTGTTATGATAAATGTGAGGTGTGAGAGAAATCATTTCTCTTGATAAATGAAACAATTGGTGAGAAGCTGACAGGATTTATACTGAAATTTTGTTTTGTTTTTGAGATACGGTCTTCCTATGTGGTTCAGGCTGCCCTTGACCTAACTGTGTAGCCCAGGCTGGCTTCAAACTCACTGCAGCCCTCTGCCTTGCCTCCCAGGTGATTAATGCACATGCCACTCTACCCAGTTTGTACTGACATTTTAAGAGTCAAGTGTCTGGGCCTGGTTTTCATAAGATATCCCTCCCCCTTCCCATGCCTGGCAGACCATCTTCCCCTATTTTTCTGTCCTTACATTGTCTGGGGAAGAGTACTTTGCCACTTGAGTATTTGCCATTCCATACTTTAGTTTGTTTCCTTTTCTTCTTTTGAAGTAGGGAGATTAGCAAAATGTATTGGAGAATAAGACAACTGAATTTGAAGTAAATTGTGATTTTACTTTTTATTAACTATATTTAGGGTAAAGGCACTTGGCTTCTTTAAGTCCTTCTTTCTTCATCTATAAAATAAAAGTACTGAGAAGAGTTGCCTTCACCATACCTATAAAAGCCAAAAACAGGTACACAGTATGTTGTGCCTTTGTAAAATTCTCACTTTAAAGCAGAGCATAGCATATTGGGCTCTTATTTTACAAGGAATTTTTCTTGGACTCAGAAGCCAAGTGGCTACTGTGAGAGTGGCAGGAGCCAAAGAGAGTCAATGCCACTGGGTTCCTGTGTTTATTTTTTCTCTACTTAGTTTGGGGTCTTTTGCACCTTACTGCACAAATGCATGTGGTCATTATGCTATTTTGCCATCCCTGGTGGATTCAGGCTGTGCTTGACCTCAGTTGCATGGGTAGACTATTATGCTTGTATGGTTCTTAGGTGTAGTTCTGTGAAGCACTCTAAAATTAATTACCCTACCCATATTTGTGACTTTAGTTACTGGGCTTTATGTTAAGAAAAAGGATTGGAAAATCTCCTGAAATGCCATCTGGCATTTGAGAGAGGGTGGCAAGATTTAAATTACCAGGAATTGTTCCAAAACACATGTAAATCTGGTCCCTGTTGTCTAGAATTGTTGTTTTAAGCAATAGAGAGAAATTTAGGGAGCAAGAGTGACTGTAATCTATTTAAAACATACTTTTCAGATTTAACCTATTAAAGCACATGCTTTTTGTGAATAAGAAAAAAACCAGGCATAAACATTCATTATATAATAATCATCTATACATTTATATTTTCAGTTTACATTTGAGAAATAGTTTATCATTTCTTTTAAGAAAGAAAGAACTAAAATGTTTTTGTAGCATACTGTTTCTTCAACAAAGGTTTTCTTTTTTTTTTTTTTGCAAGACAAGTCAAACATTGACTTGAAAATACTGCAATTAACAGGTGAGGCTCTACTCATGCACTCAGATCTAGGAGAGAAGTCAGGTACTGTAATTAGAATATATTGAGAGAAACATGCCAGTACTAGTCCTATGA
The DNA here is from genome assembly GCA_004025085.1 of Thryonomys swinderianus. Taxonomy (NCBI): domain Eukaryota; kingdom Metazoa; phylum Chordata; class Mammalia; order Rodentia; family Thryonomyidae; genus Thryonomys; species Thryonomys swinderianus. The sequence continues at coordinate 41,858 of PVIC010006554.1, forward strand.
AAACAATTTTAAGTTCATAAAAGCAGAGGAGCTGAGGTCCTTAAATTAGGTCTTAAGTTTGCCATTTCAGGCAGCAGGAACAGTATATTAAGTACCCTGGTGAAAACTTATTTATTTGTTTATTTTTACTTATATATATGTTTATTTTTACTTTTTGTGGTACCAGGGATCAAACTTGGGCCCTTATGCTTCCAAGAAAAGCACAATACCACTTGAGCTAAATCTCAGCCCTTTGAATACCCTGGTAGTTGTGAAACTGCAAATATCTTTGGTATTGTTGGAACTTGGAGCTCAAGGCAAAAAGAAACAGGAAAGTGAGTCTAGAGCAGTGATGATGACCCTTTTAGAGCTTTCAATGGTATAAATATCCTGCTTCGGCATGCCTGCAATAGGTTTGCCACCACTGCAGGGTTAGATGAGGGTTGGATAGTGGAAAGGTTCAGTGCCATTCTCCTTTGTGCCAATCTAAGAATACTGTTAATTTCCACCAAATAATGGTGTTGTTTGCTGCTAGTGGTGAGGTCTCTGGATTGGATCTTTTCCACGCTTTAACTGAAGTTAGTTATTAGATTCATTTCCCACACAGATTAAGTATAGAGGGAAAAAATAGCTTTTGTAAGTAAGTACGTAAGTAAATATTTAAACTAAAAATAGGCCACAAGGCCAGCTTAAATGAATTGATGCCAAATTGAATTTTACTTAAATTTTTATGGGAGAAAATATTTTCATTTTTAACTTCTTTTAAAAAAACTAGTGCTGGGGCCGGAGGGTTAACTCAGGGGTTCTGGCGCCTGCCTCGCAAATGCAAGGTCCTGAGTTCAATCCCCGGTAACCACATACAATGCTGGGCATAGAGACTCACGCCCACTAGCAATCAACCAGCAATCAGCACCACATACCACAGTGCCGGGCGTGGTGGCTCACACCTGTAATCCCAGCATTTGGGAGGCAGAGACAGAAGGATTGCTGAGTTCCAGGCTTGCCTGGGCTACATAGTGAGCTCAGAGCCAGCCTGAACTATAAAATGAGACCCTGTCTCAAAAAAAAACAACCAAAACAAAAACTGGTGCTAAAGATAAAACCTAGGCCTTGCACATACTAACTGTGAACTCTACTTCAGATCCATATCCCCTAACATTTTTACTAGAGAGATTTGTTTTCTTCTGTTTTGTTAAGACAGGATCTTGCTTTGTAGCACAAGCTAGCCTCAAACTCAACTGCGATCCTCCTGCCTGAGTTTTCTGAGTCTGAGTTCACAGGTGGGCACTACCACACCTTGCTGTTTTTATTAAAGATCTAATGCATGTCACTAAGCATCTCATACATTGTGAGTGTTTTTTTAACTTCAGTTTCAATAGGATAGCAGCCTCTTCATTTCATCTACATCATGCTTATTCCCCATTCCTTTTCCATATTTGTTGAGTATTTGTTATATTCAGGGCCTTACATTAGACAGGAGAGATCCACAGACAGTAAACAGGGTCCATAAGCTCTAAGGGACGTCACAATGTGATGTGAGAATTTATTGACAGCAAAGACAGTGTCCACATATCAACAGTGACAGAACTGCCATTTGAGGATAGTGCTGTCACTGAAGATAATGGACAGTACAGCTGTGGCCAAGCTGTCTCAGGAAAGTTGACGACATGGGAAGTGGTGGGGGAAGTGCAGCCGGGTCCCTGCATGCTCACCCTCAAAGAAGGGTCTTCCATTTCCAACCTGCATCCGTATCAGTAGTTTCTAGATTGCACCATGTACACAAAGCAAGTAGCACCATACATTTGACAAAGAGGATTTTGAACAGAATGACATGAGTCTAACTGCTCTTTTTTTTTTTTTTTTTTTTTTTTTTTTTTTTTGAGACAGGGTCTCACTTTGTAGTTCAGGCTGGCTCTGAGCTCACTATGTAGTCCAGGCAAGCCTTGAACTCAGCAATCCTCCTGTCTCTGCCTCCCGAGTGCTGGGATTATAGGCGTGAGCCACCACACCCTGCACTGTGGTTTGTGGTATTGATTGCTGGTGGGCGTGAGTCTCCACGCCCAGCATTATATGTGGTTACCGGGATCGAACTCAGGACCTTGAGCTTGCGAGGCAGGTGCCAGAACCACTGAGCTAACCCTCCAGCCCTAACTGCTCTTCTTTTTAAGTAAACTTGATTCTTCAAAGCAGTTTTAGATTAGTAATAAGTCTTAAATGAAAGTTTCTGTCCATTTCATACCCAGTTTCTTCTGTTATTAATATGGCATGATACAGTTACTATAATGAGTGGAACAGTATTACCCAACACACATACTTTGTTCACATTCCTTTAGTTTTCCTGTAATAGCCTCTTTCTGTTTTAGGACCCCATGTACAATGCTGTATCACATTTAGATATCATGTCTCCTCAGATTCCTCTTGGCTGTGATGGTTCTGGCTTACACATTCACGGTGCTAATTCTGGTTATTGGATTCAGAACATTCTGAAGGGGGAATGTGAAAGCGGAGAGAATTAAGAAGCCAGTGCCAGAGTGGAAGCATGGGTGGCTTGGGCTGGAGCCAACGCAGTGGAACTGGAGAGAAGCATTAGACAGACTGGGAGAACTGAGGCCAGGAGAGTAGAGCAGTGGTGGCAAATCTTTAGGAACTTTCAGTGGTGACAGACAGCCCTCTGCATCCTGGGTGCCATAGGTGTATTGCTACTAGTATAAAGTTAGAAGAAAATTTAAGGCCCAGAAGCACTAATATGTTTAAATGTTAGTGAGATAAGAAGAGACCGACCACTAAAGGAGTTGAGTGATTGATCCATTAGGTGGGAAGAAATCCTTGGAAATTGTCCTAGAAGGCAAGAAAGTGCATGAGCTGAAGGAAATGGTCACTTCTGTTTCATGCTGCCTATGGCCCAAGTGGGGAACACACTATCAGCCTCAGCAGCAAGGACTCACTGGTGGCTGGGTGTGGTGGCCCTTGCCTATAATCTCAGTACCCAGAATATGAGCCAGGAGGTTTACTGCAATTTGAAGGCCAGCTTGGGCTCCATCATGAGTTTGAGGCCAGCCTGAACTACATAGTGAGACCCTGTCTCAGAAACAAAAAAAAAAAAAGAGGGAGAGAGATGATTTTGATAAGTGTTGATAGCAAGAGCAACCCACTAGTATGGTGATGATGATCTGTATCTCAACAGTGGTGTCTGTGTAAATTTTACACTGAAAAAGAATACCACAAACTTAATATGAGCTAGAATTAATAATGTGTGTGCCAAAGTATTTGGGGGAAGATGTACTGATATCTACAACTTTGACATACATCAAAAGTGAGATGGACTAATAGAAGGATAGAGAGGTGGACAGATATATGATAAGACTAGTATTGATAATGGTATGATGTAGTAGCAGATAAATGTGTATTATGAAACTGTGTGTGTGTGTGGGCACACAACACGCTGAGCATTGAACCCAGGACTTTAGCATGTAGACACATGTTCTACCACTGAACTACACCCCTTAACCCTATAAAAATCCTTTTAACTTTGTTCCGTTTGCATTTTCATAATAGTGTTGAGGGATAGGAAAAGAAAGTTAGAAAGAACTTTGAGACAGAATATGAACACATTGTTCCACCATTTCTGACAGGAGAGTCAGAAGTCTGCTTTCACCACCTCCCAAAGATGACAATAAATAGCATTTTTCTTACCCAACAAGAAAGATACTGTAGAGGCAGAAAAAAATACTGATGTACAGC
>PVIC010006555.1:0-53888 GCA_004025085.1 Thryonomys swinderianus
AGGCAGGTGCCCGAACCACTGAGCTAAGTCTCTAGCCCCCATCTTCTCTTTCTTTTAAGTTGGTATTGTGTATGAGTATCAAAAAGGTGGCTAATACAAAGTTTTGGTACCAGAGAATGGAATCTTTGCTGTGATTATACCTTATCATGTATCTTAGAAGCCTTTGAAGCTGGTTTCAAGGAGGCATTGCCAACTAGAGAAGCCTCAGAATTCTATAAGCCAAGTTTATAGACCAGAATGCTGATAAGTATATAGGAAGTAAAGACTAGGTTCAGGAAGTTTTATTTTGAATAAAGGCTCCACTGGTAGTTGGACTAGAAGCTATGTGTGCTATACCCTGGAAGAAAATTTGTTTTCATTGTGCCCATATCTGAGACTGTGTAGAAGGCTGACATTAAGGTTGGTGGACTAATTAATCTGCTGGAGAAAATTTCAAAGTAGCCCAATATCAAGCCTGTGGCATGAACATTGCTACTGTTTATAGCCAGATCCACAGTGGGAATCAGGAACAAAAAGCAGATGTGAAAAGTTTGCAGTTTCATCAGAACAGAGCAAAAGAGAGCATAGTTGAAAAGATTAACATCAAAAAGAGGCCAAGAACTTTGTATGAGGACAGTAAAAAAAGAAATCCTAATGTCATCTAGAAATGGATCAGACTTTATGCTTTTTGTACCCTTGAGCTTAAGGGTGTGAGTCTATTAAATTTCTATTAGAGAAGAGAGTCCCTGGGACACCTATTGATTCAAGGTCTCCTGGGAAATATAATCTGCAAGTTCTACCATCAGGTACTCAGAGGCTGTTGTAGTCATGATCCAAGGGGACCTAGTTCCTGCTCAAGCTGGCAGCCAGTCTTTGTATCATTCACCTGATGTTGGTTTTCAGGTATACATAATATAGGACCTATGGGGTCATAGAGGCTTCCACACAGATATCAGAAAAAGACCTGGGAAGCCAGGCAAAATTATGCAATGGGGTCATAGACCCTGCTAAGAGCCTATCGGAGGGTGGTGTGTGCAGCTGTGAGTATGAAGTGAAAGGGGCAGTGGAAATTCCAGGAATCTGGAGATGCCAGGAATAAAGAAGGCTGCAGGCAGTGAGCAGAGCTAGCCACAGATGATGCTGCTGCACTAAGCTGGGCCAAACCAAGCTTGGAGCCTCTGCTAAATTGCAGTAATACATTTGAAAAAGGCTTTACACTGAATCTTAGGGAGATATAAAAAGAGAAGAGAAGAGGCTTGAGGCAGAAAAGGAGACTTCTTGCACACTGCCATCACTGAGTGTGGAGATGGAATAGAGGTTCCAGAGTAGCAGTGGTTTGGCCACTCTCCAGTGAATGTGGTTCTGAAACTAACCAGCATTCCTGAAGTAGTTCAGTAACAACAAAACATAATTCACATTTCAAGTGGGGAAATGTGAAAATAATAAATAAAGGGTACTTGAGGGTGATGACCAGGAGTCAGTGAGGCCTTAACACTCCAGCCTTGTTTCACCTGTGAGTGTTCTGCTTTGGTACAATGTGGCTTTCGTGTCAGAAAGAAATGTGAATGCACTGACCAGTTAAGGGAACTATCTTGCTTAGTCAGGATACTGTTTTCATGAGTGATATTTCTGATTTATTATTTCTCTCGTTTGTGTTCTTAAAATGAAAGTGAAGGTGTCAGGTAATATTTTTATGGTAGAATTTCATCTACTCATTAATGTAGCTAATTCTAATAGTATAGCAGTCAACATCATCTGAATAATAAACAGTGTTAACTGTAAGAATAAAGAACTAGAACAATGTTACATACCATTCTGAGCTATTTTCTTTTTAGGCAACTAAATAAGTTCTCTTTAATTAATGGCTATACCGGCTAGCTGTATCAGCTGTAATTGGAAATTTCTTGGTAAGCCAAAGCTGGATGGTAAGCCAAAAATTTTTTTAGTGGTATTAGGGATCTATCATTATAAAATGTCATTTCAGTTACTATTTCCACCTTTTGTTAGCTGAGGCCAAGAGTAAAGAACTGCATCTGTCATGGGGATTGGGAGAAAGTAGATGCACAGTAATTACTTGCTGTGTGTCACTGGATGGTCGAATCAGTGAGCTTGGTGTTTTGTAGCTGCCACTCGCCTTTCTTTGGCTTTCAAGTCTCTTCCTTCCCAATCACTGTAACATGGACCTTACGAGTAGAAGGAGGTGTGTAATAAGCATGAAAAATGCTTTTGAAGGGAGGAGTCTCCAAAAGAAAGAGACAGAAGATGAAAAGGCTCAGTAGAGGAACCTAGCATCGACACTAGCGTAAAGGCGAGCTAATGCTTTGTGTAGAATGGTGTCTGCTAGTTGGTGTGAGTCTAAGATGTTAAGGACAGTGGAAGTCTGTGTCTCATGCTGACATGCTTCTTGGTCATAAGTGTGCATGCAGCAGATAGGGCACCAGATTAGTAATAGGAAGAGGCAGAAGGAAGAAGACAGAGGTTCTGCACACAACTCGGAGAACGGGGTGAAGAAGCCTTGCTGTCCAGCACATTTTTGAGGAAAACAAGGCAGTCTTCTAGGACAAGAAACAACTTTTCATCTGGCTGTAACACTCCTCTAGCCAGGCTCTGTGAAATCAGTAAAATAAAGCTAAAGAAAAGCCTTTTTTGTCTGTGGGACTATGTAATTAGCCCATAGAAATCAGGACCATCTAATGTATTACAGAGGAAAAGGATTAAGTACTAGTATGAATAAAAATAGACTCTGTTATTGTACTCCCCAGGATAAAATTATAAGCACTGCCAGTCATCCTGCTTGCGGGTCTGGTTTGTCATTGGCTGGGTTAGGAACAATGCTCTCTATGTCCCTATTACATAATAGTGCACCACTGCACGGAGAGTGGGATTGTTCCCCCTTTTCCCACAGTGGTCTGGTATAGGGATCTCCAGGAGCAGAGAAAGAAATTATGGTTGTTTGGAAATTACTTTTAGAGCTCCCAGGGGCATTATCGCTGTATCCATCCCTCCTCTTGATTTCAGATGTGCCTTTTACTTTTTCAGGCCTTTCCTCATGCCCAGCCCCTCATGGGTAGATGCTTACAGACAGGCCAGATGACTCCCTGTTCTCCTGCATAGTATCGGCTGTCCCTTTGCTGGAACGCGTATTTTCAGACACTGGCATGGTTGACAAATGCACATCTATCAGAAACAGATGTGAGCATGTTCTTAGGGTTAAATCACAGAGAATCAGGGACCTCTTTTTCCATTTTGTAATCCTCTAGAGGTAGATGGGATAGTGGAAACAGTTCACCGTTCAGGGCAGTGTGTGTGCTGAAGGCAGCTGATTTGCAGCACCATCACCCTAGGAGCTGTGGGGCTAGTGTGGAAGTGTACAGGGCTGAGACTCCTCTTCTTTTTTTTTTTTTTTTTTTTGCTTTTTGAGACAGGATCTCACTTTGTAGTTCAGGCTGAGCTCACTATGGTGCCCAGGCAAGCCACCGCGAACTCAGCAATCCTCCTGCCTCTGCCTCCCGAGTGCTGAGATTACAGGCGTGAGCCACCAAGTCCAGCATTGTGGTATGCGGCGTTGATTGTTGCTGGGCATGTCTCCACGCCCAGCATTATATGTGGTTACCGGTGATCAAACTCAGGACCTTGCGCTTGCAAGGCAGGCACCAGAACCACTGAGCTAACCCTCTGGCCCTGAGACTCCTAACAGCTGCCTGCTCTTGGCTGGTCTTTATCTTTACTGGAACAAGAATTCCAAGGAGGGGCCGGAGATTTAGCTCTGTGGTTCCAGCACCTGCCTAGCAAGCGCAAGGTCCCTGGTTTGATCCCGGTAACCTCATACAACAATACTAGGTGTGGTGATTCACGCCCACCAGCGATCAGTACCACATACCACAAATGCCAGGTTTAGTGGCTCAAACCTGTAATCCCAGCACTCCGGAGACAGAGGCATGAAGATTGCTGTAGGCTTGCCTGAGCTACTAGTGAGCTCAGGGCCAGCCTGAACTACAAAGTGAGACCCTGTCTCAAAAAAAAAAAAAAAAATTTCCAAGGCTTCTTCTTGGAGAAAGAGCCTTGCCTTAGGCTGATATGTCTGACTTGGGTTTTGTTACTAGGGATTCCACCTAAAATAGGGCTGCATATTTTAATAGTTTTGACTTAACTCTGAAATATTGCTGCCAGAAGAAATTATTGCACATTAGCCAATGTTCTATTAGTATTTGATAATTTATTCCTCCCACTAGGTGTTAATCCAAACATTTTTTATGGCCATTCATGGTAATGGGCCTGCCTGTTTCATGGGGTGGGGAGAGGCAGCTTCTCTGTATTTAGCTATAAAAATATTCTTGTAGGAAATAGATTGCCAGTTTATGTATGTGTATCAGATTCCAATGAAGTCTGGGAATTCAGACAATTAATCCAGAGAACTGTCTCGTGTCAGTAGCCTTTTCTGAGGAAGGCCTGCCCTGTCCCTTTGATGTGGTGGCATCCTGCACCTCCTCTGACATCCAGTACTCCTATAATTTCCCACACACCTCCAGACAAGCAAGGGGCCACCTTGCCTGTTTGTGGTTTCCCAACAATGCCCACATTTAAGCCTCCACTGCCCAGCTGCACCTGGTGTGGTGAGGATTCAGTGAGATGGGTTGGGTCAGGCCCTCAGAATGGCGACTGACCAGAGGGAGCAATCAATAATACCAGCACTAATTAAATATTCATTAGGTGTCTCTATCTGGGAGAGACCAATAGTTAAGTTTCATTAGATTTTTCTTTATTTATTTTATAGCTTTTATTGTCAAAGGCATTCAGTAGTTATTAAATGAGCCATTTTGAGAATATTGTAGACTCATCTGTATTTAATAGACTGTGTGTTTACACATGCATAAGTGCATAGGGGTGTGTGTGTGTGTGTGTGTGTGTGTTCCCTAGGATATGTGTTCACCAGAAAATGACTCCAAACACTAGTATCTGCCATTGTCTGCTGGGCATTCAGTAGAGAGGTGTGTCTCAAATAGCCCCAGTTCCAAGAGGCACAGCATCAGTTTCCCCACATCGTAACTTCTCTCCCGTGTCCCATTTTGAGCCATTTCATTTCAGCAGCTTGGTACTGACTACATCTGTGACAGTAACTGCAGTCAAGTGATGGTTTCCAGTGTCACACAAGTCACATTGCCATGTTTTAGATGAAAGCCTAGAATTATGTCTGTGTCCTTAGCAAGACAGTGGAAAAACTTAAGAATTTTAAGATTAATGAGAAATAGCAAACTGTGGTAGTATCTCCAGTAAGCAATAGTACTTTGTAAGATCTCTATGCTAAGCAGTGAGCTCATTATTTTTAGATACCATGGAGCAATAAAAAGTATGTTCTTACTAATTGAGCTTTCAAATTATACAAATAACATAGTCTCATGGGCAAGAAATCATTTAAAAATTACAGCTTAAAAAATTAAAAATCACAGCCATTTGTAATTGGACTTCTTAGTCTCCAGAGCAGATACTGGTACATGGTATGTATGCAGTAAATAATTGTTGAAGAAGATAAAAAATAAATTCATGCACTGTGGACACCCCAGAGAAGTAAGAACACAGCTGTTTACATCTGGGAGAAATTCATCAGTCAGGTAGAACTCAGAAAAGCAGGGATACATGTGTCAAAATTAGTTGTAAATTCTGTATATTGTTGTGACTGTTAAAGGACTACACTAAGAAAGACAACAGGTCGTGGTAGCTTTGGGTAATAGTTTGTATCTTGCCACCTGCTGAGGTCCTGTTTGGTAGCATTGAGTTGTAATGCACTTCCCTTCCAGCCTCCCTTTCAGTAGTGGTGGCAGTAGGTAAAAATATTCACTTTTACCCCACATCTACAAATACACCAATGTGCAGATTAGAAGTCAGAAAATTATTAATGTAAAGATTATCTGGTAAAAATGTGTAAAGTCAATACACTGAGCTGGCACAGCTTCCGTGCCCATGTCAGAAACTTGGCAAGTTGGGAACCAGATGGCTCTTGCGTATGAGCTGCTGTAGTGGGCACCCCAGTTGTGACTCCTGTGTCTAAGTTTGCTTTGCTTACTAGCAGTAACAGAGGAGTAATTCTACTTTTATTCTTCCTTTTGTAATTTAGTTTTTACTGGGAAAGGTTTGTTCATTTTTTTTTATTTGTACGTGACATAGATACATTACCTTTTCTTTCTTTTTTGATCAACTTCAGTTTCCTTTTTATTCATTCTCATTGGATATCAAAAAATCTACCCTGGGGCCGGAGGGTTAGCTCAGTGGTTCTAGCACCTGCCTCTCAAGTGCAAGGTCCTGAGTTCGATCTCCGGTAACCACATACAGTGCTGGGCATGGAGACTCACACCCACCAGCAATCAACCACATGCCACAGTGCCAGGCGTAGTGGTTCACGCCTGTGGTCCCAGCACTCAGGAGGCAGAGACAGGAGGATTGCTGAGTTCAAGGCTTGCCTGGACTACATGGTAAGCTCAGAGCCAGCCTGAACTACAAAGTGAGACCCTGTCTCAAGAAAAGAAAAAAAATCTCCCCTGATTATAGCTGAAAAAACACAGTTGTATGTGTGATATTTACCATTAAGGAAGTTAAAGAATTTCAGAACCATCTATTTGCAGCAAAATTAGGCTTATATAGTGTTTTTCTCCAGAGTTCTTAGTGCTTCGTAGACATGTTTAAATGGTCTTTCTACAATAAATTTAAACTAAGTCTCATAGTATTATGCTATGTCATCATCAACTAGCAACAAAAGCACCTTATTGAAACCAGGAGTGTTTTTTAAAAGAGGAAATATTAAAATGGTTAACAGAAATGAGACAAACATATCCCAACATTTGCTATTAGTTACTTCTGTTATTTATTTTTTAAATAAAAACAACCCAATCAGGCTTTAAGAGAAGTAAATATTGCTTATATTGTTTCTTTAAGATTTGGTTTACTGCCTAATGTTGCTGATAGAATATATGTTAAAAAGGGAATTAGTAGTGCCGGATGTGGTGGCTCACGCCTGTAATCCCAGCACTCGGGAGGCAGAGACAGGAGAATTGCTGAGTTCAAAGTTTGCCTAGGCTACATAGTGAGCTCAGAGCCAGCCTGAACTACAAGAGAGACCCTGTCTCCAAAAAAAAAAAAAAAAGGAATTAGTTACTGCACTAATGCACATGTGTGGCTTTTTAATTTATAGATCATAAAGAACTTTTCAGACTAATTTAGAAAAATACCTTTTGCTTATAACATTGAGTTTTCAGAAAAATGCCTTCTGAGTTCCAAATAATGAGCTTCGACATTCACCTTTTTTTTTTTTTCTTTTTTTCTGGTACCAGGGATCGAACTTGGGCCTTTGTGTGTCCAAGGTTGGTGCAGTACCTCTTGAGCTAAATCCCCAGCAGACATTCACTTTTGAAACACAGCCCAACTATGTATTAGGAGCTACCTACTTTGAAAGTCAACGAAGGCCTTTTATTTGACACCCTGATGAGATATGGTCTAGAAACATCTAGTTCCTTCAATATAACTTTTTTCCTTTTTTTTTTTTTGTACTGGGGATCCCCAGCTCAGCATTACTTTTTTGTAATTAGCCCAAAGAAGTCTTACTTTGTTTTCCAATCAACCCACTATCTCTCTAGTTGACGATAGTCTGGGATGGAAATGCCTACTGAGAAACTTTTCCAGAATCTTTAAATATTTCAATGTAGGGATTTTTTTTTCTTTTTTAAAAAAGACCACTTCAAAACATTATTTAGAAGTCCACATAAAACTTCAGAATTTTCCATGCTGAAGAGTCATTTTGAATTCTGAAAATATGACTTGGTTCTGAACAATTTTTGGAAGGCTTCTGAACGGCTACTCAAAGCTTTTCTTCAGTGTTCCTTTTGGTAGGTCTTAGAGTTTGGGGAAAGCTGTCTCAAGATCATTTTCTAGTTGAGAAGAAATAAAGGCCAAAGAGTCACTTTGTAAGAGAATTTTATAGTTTTGGTTAGTTGGGGTGTGAAAAATACACACCCATGGATTGTGGCATGAGAAACACTTCCCTTGTTAGGTGTTCATGGACTGTTTTATGACCACTGATTTTCTAAATGGTCCTCAGTGTGTTGAAGAATAGGCAAAACCTCAAAGTGAGACTTTGCCATTTTAGTCTTTCAGATGAAAACAACACATTCAAAGCCAAGGGGCTTACAGGAGGATCTTCGGGTGTGTGCCACGGTAATTCCAATTTGACTGTGTGTGAAATTGTGCTGTATTTCAAGTGTGTTGTGCTGTGTTTGAATAAGCACATAAAAACTCACTGCTCTTTTCCCCATATGGAAAATGAAGGCTACTCAATGGAAAAGAATTGTAACTATTTCAATTTCCTGCCTCTTGAGCAAGACTTGCTCTTCAATCATCTCTACATAAAACCATTAGTACCCACTTCTACCTGATAAATAAGGTGTTCCATGTGATGTTATGAGGAGCATCTGAATCTGATGAAGGATTTCTGTCCCAGTCAGTACATGGGGGTTGGAAATGTAAATGGTTTCCAATTTTCTTTTTTGTGGTATTAGTATTATCAAGTATTAATGTTGTCATTGTATTTACTTCAGTTTTACTAAAAGAAGTACTGAATGGATTTACCTGTCCTTTTTCTTGAACAAGTGCTTTACCAGGGAGCAGTGCCCCAGCCCCTCACCTCACCCCAACCGTCCTTTTATTTCTATGCCCCATAGACTAGCACCAGCCAGTGATTAATTTCTTATAGAGACACAAATGTTGGCTATCCTCATGCCAATTGAACTTCCAGAGGTGATGGGAAAATGCGTTGGAGGGGGTTTTAGGACACACAAGTGATTGCTAGAGGAGCTATTTCTGATGGGCCCTTTAGAAGAAGAATGTGGGAGCCCTGAGCAGCTGGAGGAGCGCTGTGCTTGAAAACAGCCGCAGCTGGCTGCAGATAGTGCCGGCTGCAGATAGTGACGACAAGACAGCTGTGAGACATCGCCACAGTGGCTGTATTGGTGGGGTGTTTGGAATCGCCTTCGGAGTAGCATTTTAAGAGCTGTGCCTTGGTTCTCCTTTACTCTTTGACTAAACCTTTTCGGATTGATAATTTTCCAAAGCAGCCTTCCTAAATCAGTTCCTTCCTGCTGCATAAAGAACTGGTCTCCTCTGTGGTAAAAAGAGGCTTTGAAAGGTCGCGCCTTCACTTCTAACTTATATGTAGGTCTCCCACTTCTGTGGTTTATATGGCCAGCTTGAAAACGCTGACTGATCAGCAGGAAGTCATATTTTAAAGCTGTTATAGCTCTCAGCATTTTTCAGATGTTTATTTTTAAATTCATGATGAAAAATATTCCCTGTGTGCTTCCTGTGTACACTAATAACTAAGCGGGTTATTGAGAAACTAGGGGAGTAATGAAAGGAGTGTAGCACAGAGTCTGATTATTGGAATTGGGGGGGAATAATTAAAATGTGTTAATGGGTAATTTTTTTCTTAAAGATTTAATCAACATTTACTTGGTCAAATTTATTAGAAACCAATCTCAAATATTTTAGGGGCTGCCATATGTGTATATACTATTTCCGGAAAGCCTATGAAAATTGCTGTCAGGATTTAAAACATACAGTTTTTGATCCCTCAGGTCTGTTCCTGATATTCCACCCCATAGAAATCAAAGCACTGGTTCGTAAGCCTGTGTGTGTGTGTGTGCGCGCGCGCACACGCGTGCTTGTGCACATGCTCATGTACATTTATTGCACCATTGCATGTAGCATCAAAACACTGGAAACAAGGTGAATGACCCTCAGTAGTTAAATACCAAGTAAATTAGTGAATTGATGCTCTGGAATATTTAACAGTGAGTGAGTCGAGTAGGAGGGCCCTTGTGATGTAAAAGAAGATTCAGGGAAGTATGTGTCATGGGATTTCACATTCTTAACCTTTCTCTCTGCCGCTTTTGTCAGCGGATACACCAGCCAGGCTTCTGAAGCTGTCTGTGAGGTCTGGGAATGGCCGGCAGGTGGGGGATGCCGTGTGGTGAGAGCAGATACTGTATGTAGGACTGGTATTTTCGTGTAAAGGGATACGTTTGTATATTTGCATATTAATGTACTAAATACATGCATAAACATAAAAATCAGAATATTAATAGTGATTGTCAGTGGGATTATAGTAATGTTTTTTATGTATTTGTATAATATAAAAGAAAAAATTTCATAGAGTGCATACAAGAACATGTATAATTTTCAATGTTGTATTGTTTGTATTCTGATATAAACCTCAAACATGAACCTTTATAATAATACAGTACTAAATTTACAAATGCATGATTGATTGATTGATTGATTGATTGCAGTACTGGGGATTGAACTCAGGCCCTTGTGCTTACAAGGTAGACACAGTACCATTTGAGCTAAATCCTTGACCCCCAAAAGCATGTTTTACAACCTAGAAAATGTCTGGCCCTGTTGTAGTAATTTCCATTGAAATGGTGAAGCTAAATGTTTCTTTTTCATTAAATCTTTAAAGCATTCCCTACCAGTACTAAAAAATAAGATAATTCAGAATTGTGGAGTTTTCTGTCTGTATGCAAACATTTATTCCAAAAATAAATGAAAATTTCTTACAGTGCCAACCATAAGTAAAAATTTTTAAGAATGGTGAAAACTGCCAACATAAGGATTCTGCCATATAGTTGATCAATAAGAAAAAAATATTTCTGTAGAAAATGAATAAAGAAATGACATGAAGAGGAAAAAATGCAGGTAAATATAAATAACCAAGAAGACCACAGTAGTAATGATTTTAAATTAAAACAACGGTTACTCAGGCTGATGCTATTCAAACAGCAACTGGAAATGTATAGACCTTAAAATATAGTACACATTCTTGATCCTGTTTTTTTTTCTAGGAATTTGTCTTGATTTAGGTAATTAGGAACATTTAAAAACCTGCATGTAGTGGCATTTATCATGTAGCTACAGTGGCCAAAATAAAGGGGCACTTCCTGTATAATAGTAAGATTAAATTAAGGTATATTTTTACTATTCAGTCCTATCTGATTGTAAACCATGATATAATTGTGTAGTTATGAAAAAATTAGCAAAGAATTTCCATTTCTATAAAAAGTATAGAGCACTATACAGAAAATAGTGCAGAAGAATATATATAAGACATTTATCTCTAGATAATAATTTATTTATTTATTTATTTATTCCAGTATAGGAAATCAAACCCAGAACATTCTGCTTGCCAGGCAGGCATGGTACCACTGAGCTAAATCCCTGGCCTTATTTTCTTTTTCTGAACATTATTTTAGCATTCTAGTAGAAGCCACAGACCTTTAATAAAATGTGCGACTGATATACTGATATGCTTCTCATTTTACAAATGTTATCTTTCACTTTCTATAATGAACGTGTATTTTATAGTTAGAAAAAATTTCATATTGATCATTTGTTACATTAAGAAAAAGCTGAATGTACAAACAAAAGCTGCACAGAGCTGGGTGTGGTAGTACATGGCTATAATGCCAGCTACCTGGGAGGTTGAAGCAGGAACATTGAATATTCAAGCAAGTCCAACCTGGGAAAATCAGCAACTTACACAGCCTTTCTCTCTCTTTTTTTTTTCTTTTTTTGAGACAGGGTCTCACTTTGTAGTTCAGGCTGGCCCTGAGCTTACTATGTAGTCCAGGCAAGCCTCAAACTCAGCAATCCTTCTGTCTCTGCCTCCTGAGTGCTGGGATTACAGGCGTGAGCCACCACGCCCAGCTACAGAGCCTTTCTCAATGAAATTAAAAGAAAAAACCAAAGGCTGGAGAAAAATTCGTGATAGAATACTTGCCAATCATGAACAGGTCCTGCTTCAGTCCCCAAAATTAAAAGGATAAAAACAAAACCACATGGATGCTGAATGTAGTGACACATGCCTTAATCTCAGCCATTCAGAAGGTCGAGGCAGGAGGATCACAAGTTCAAGCTTAGCCTGGACAGTTTAGCAAGACCTTGTCTATGAATGAAAATTTAAAAAGGGCCAGGGATGTAGCTCAGGTGATAGAGGACTTGGTTCAATTTCAATAATGTTTGCAAAACAAAAACAAAACCCACTTGGAAATTGCACATAAAAGAATTCTTCAATGTTAAGAGGGGAAGAGGTGGGTCAAGGTATTGAATATCAGGCACTAATGATGTACTGGTCTTGCACATAAATTATTTCAGCCTAGCATTTACTAATTTAGCAGATATATTGGACATTTGTTCCTATGCTATGGTGAACAGTCCCCCTTTACAGACCAGGAAATAGTCTCAGAAATCTGCCCTTTGAAGTCAACAGGGGACCTAAATCCAGCCAGAATTGTCAGGGTCCT
The DNA here is from genome assembly GCA_004025085.1 of Thryonomys swinderianus. Lineage (NCBI taxonomy): Eukaryota > Metazoa > Chordata > Mammalia > Rodentia > Thryonomyidae > Thryonomys > Thryonomys swinderianus. The sequence continues at coordinate 12,324 of PVIC010006555.1, forward strand.
CTTTGTTTACTGCTGCTGTGAAGTTCAAATGCCTGATCTGACATTGGTCACCAGGCAGTCAGTAGGAAGAGCAGAATCCAAAACACTCTGCATCCTAATTTCAGGAGAAGTGTAGACCTTGTTCCACTCCCACACACTAAGGCAATGCCAAATCTGTCTAGCCCAAGCAGATTGTGTCTCCCCTCAAAACCAGCCTTGGGATTCTTTGCTGCCTCCTAGCTTGGTCGAGTGTGTTTTCTGCAATTCTTTGCAAGTTTCTGTGCGTTTTGAGGCCATGCAAGTGGTTATCCAGCTAAAGGCTCCTTTTATGTCACTTGATTTCACCTCCTCTTGTAGGAGATTTAAGCTGGGTTGAGAGAGTATTTTTCGCTCAATCGAACAGTGATGTTCCCTCCATATTAAAGGGCAGAGCGGAACACAGAAGTCAGGAACCCTTAATTATGTGCACATTGTTTTCCACGGAATCCTTTGGCACATACAAAAACATCAGATTGGAACAGCACAGTTCCAAAATCTTACCCAGCATTCCTCAGAATCTTCCTGCACCACTGAGTCAAGTCTAGAGGGAAAACTTTTCTCATCTTAGGAAGGGCTCTTAGCTCTTTGAATTCTATTTAGGAGTGGGGAAGAGACTGTGGATTTTAAGAAGAGAGAGAAGTGTGTAATCTGGTGGAGGAATAGATAGGCCTCTCTTAAAAATTGAGATTTTTGTATGTGCAAATGCAGTTAGTGGGGTAGGAAAGTGGGTGTGTAGCAAGGTTAGTGGCGCAGGATGCAGTATTGAAGGCAGTAAGGCTTTCCCTCCAGCTTTCTGCAGTGTGTATATGTTGAGTTTCTTTTGTGTCATTCCTTCACCCACTTTTCAGAGTTTGATTTATAATAAATGGTCAAAACTATTGTTTCAAGTACATTTTTCATAGGTAATGAAATTCATTTTGGTGTCTGATCTTGTTGGATGCTTCCCATGTCACCTCCTTTTTTCAGTGTTTCTCTTTCCCTCCTGAGACTTGTTTTCTAACTTTCAGCATCTTCTCATTGATCTTTCAACTGAGAACCTACAGCGAATCTGGAAGTAGACCCTGCTCAGCCCACTGTTAGGCTGAGCCATGAAGAAAGTGCTACAGAATGTGGAAAGGCAGTGGACTCCTGTGGGCCGCGCTCAGTAGGAGCACTGGGGAGCAGACACCTGGGAAGGCCGTAGCCAGGACAGCAGCAGAGGGAGCAATGCCTATCAGTGCTTCTCTCCCTTTTGGTTCCTCTTTTTCTCCTGTATATTGCTCTATTAAGAAGTGTCCCTCCCACAGTCTGTACCCTTTCCTTTTCCTTCAGACTTGGTTTAGCACAGCTCCCTGCTATTGAGCATTCTGGATTGACCTGCCTTTTTCTGTGTCTTGAGTTCAGAGCAGGTGATACTTCCTGTCTTTATCTCTTAGAGAAAAAAACCTTTATGCAGATAGATGAAACTAAAATGTGTGGTGGAATGAAAAACACGATTAATTTGGAGGCTAATATATGTCCTCCGGTGGAGAATTTCCTCATGGTTGATGTTTAGCAGAGGTGGCAGATTATTAAAGAAAAAAAAATCTAAGAAATGCCACCTTTGAAATTAAGATTCTTGGAAGCTGTTACAAGGTATGTCAGTTTATGAATCTCTTTCCTTTCAGGAGTGTATCTTCTGTGTAAAGTGAGACAAGCTGTTACTTGGTGTTTGTTTAATGGGAGCCTGCAAGGCATAAGGGAGAGACCACCAAGGTCTTTCCTCTAACCTCCAGAAAAGCCAGGGTCACCAAACATTTTCTGAACACTACTTATGCACCAGACGTTGTAGTGAGCACCAGGTGCTAGAGACTCAGGATGTGTGGGATATGTGCAAGCCCCTCAGGACCTGAATAGCAGGGCAGGAGTAAGAGCACAGTCACTAAGGTGTGTGCCACATATGAACACACTGTGTGCGTGTCGCAGCCAGGGGGGCACTGAGAGTTGTGCTGAGCATGGGAAAGGTGTGGGCTACCTGGGGAGTCTTGTAAGATTTCAGGGGACGTTTAGCCTAAACTGAGACAACCCAGCTATCTAACAGCAGTGGTGACACCCACTATGTCTTGCCTTAGTGGCTAATAAGTAAAAAATCTTCTGTCTAGTTAGCCTTTTGGTGTTGAAAGGGCCATATGGCTAACAGGACATGTGGGGTGATATGTGCTTGGGTAGAGAAAAAGGAAGTCATGGGAGACCTGGTAAAGCCAAATTTTTCATGTGGAGTCCAGCTGTTACAGCTGGGAAGAGCCAGGACTCCTCCTTTCCACTAAGTTGCAGGAACTGCATTGAGGCGAGTCTCTAGGTTTCTTAGATTCTGGTTGGGTACATTCCACAGTATGAAGATGCCCCAGGAAGCTGGAGGGGCCCAGAAGTTGCTTAGGGATATTATGGGGATCCTATGAAGAGCATGTGAAAAACTGTAGGCTTTGCTGTTCATTATTTATGCACTTAAATATAACTTGGTGGCCTCAGATAAATTGTTTAACTTCTCTGAATTCAATTTTGTCTCCTTTAAAATAGAAATAAATAAGCTGGACATGGTGGCACAAATGCCTGTGATCTCAGCACTCTGGAAGAGATTCTCTGGAAGAGAATCTCACATTCGAGCTGAGCCTGAGCAACAAAATGGGGCCCTATTTAAAAAACAAAAGGGACTGGAGGTATAGCTCAGTATGAAAGCCCCAAGTTCAGTGTCCTGTACTACAATAAACCAACATCTAAGTAAAAGTAAAAGTCCTTATCTAATGGAATCTTTCCACAGGCCACACAGGAAAATATATGTAAAATGCCTGTGATGTTATTGGACATTGAATAATTACATCATGTTACTTTAAAAGGCCTTCATTCATTTCCTGTAGAGCTTCTATTACATACAGCAACTATAATCCCATGAACTGATGAGATGGAAAGGACTTGGTAAAACTCTGTTTAGAAAGATGCCAGTCATTTATTTGTTTAAAAAAACAGCTGCAGAATTTATTCTGATTATAGTTCTTGATCTCATAGTTTCTGCATCTTTTTGCCTTTTGATAGTTTTCATTTGCATCAGTTGAACAAAACGTACTTGTAGTGTTTTTGGATTCCCTTAGGTACATAATGCAGTACTGTGCCGTAGTTGGTGTCTTTGTCAGTGTATACAGAGCAGTTCCCAAGTGGACTTCTCAGGCAGGTTTTCCAAAGGATAGTACAGACTTGACATCATCCTGCATTTTTTGCTACTGTGTTCTTTCATCCTGTAGAGATTACTTCTTTTTGTACTCATACATGACCCAAACTGGCTCTGCAGACCCTGTATCTTTTCTTACCTTTATTAAACACAAAACCTTACTGCCTCTCTTACTTTTCTTATTGCTGAGACAAAATACTTGACACCCAAAGTTAAAGGAGAGAAGCTCACACGGTTTGTAGTGGTTTCATTCCATAATTGGCTGGGTCTAAGGCAGAAGGGCATCACAGAGGAGAAATAGTCCATGGCAGACAGAAGGCAGCAAAACAAAACTAAGCAAGCAACAACCACAGGTCTTTGTATCCCTTGTATCTTATCCAAGCTACTTGTGGTGGGCAGCACTCATACTGTTCATCCTAGTGTCTTTGATCTGAGCATTGCACCATGAATCAACCCCAGCATCACACACTCCCCATCCAGTCACCTTTGCAAAAGCCCCACCTATGACTACAGGACAGAGAGAACCTAGAAATCACCTCTAAAGGAGACTCCAGCACCTCAAAACCCTGTAACAAAATGGAATTTTGTAAACTATTTCAAATCTTTCAGGAATAACCTTGCTATTCAGATATCTTTTACATTTCAGTTTATATCATATCCAACACTTTTACTTGCTTTTTGTAACTATTACATTTTCTAATTAGCAAAATTTTTCCAAAATGGTTTATATTATGGTATGACATTCAAAGTAAAGTTAACCTTCAAACATGTAATTCTGAGATCAACAAAGGAAGTCTTTAGAAAACATTTCCTGTGGGTTGAGAAATATATTTGTGCATTTTATTCAAAGCTGATTGCTTAGAAAAGAATTACACATTTCTCGTACTGTCTTTACTTCTACTGCCACATATTTCTGCAGCACTGACCTCAGTAGAGGTTGTAGTCCCTAAAATAGGCCTCATTTTCTAAGCTTAGCTGAAAAATGATTTTTGCAGTAGCACTAGTTTATATATTGATTTTCAAAGACCCTGAAACCTAGCGCAAGTTGTACCCTGTTCTAAAAATCAATGATGCTGATAATGGGTAGTCTTTCAGGCTAGTGTCTCATTCTGTGCCTGGAAAGATGGATGTTAGTTTCCCCAAGTGAGCACACAAGCTCTACTGCCTGCCACTCCAAGAGTCTGTTAGAGATCACATTTCCCAAATTCAGGATATAGCATCAGGTTCTTGTTTTCTTTAATGGCACACATTTTTTCCCTGGTGTTATTTGTTTGAGAGAGGGTCTAACTATACTGCTTAGTCTCATTTTGAATTTATACGATTAAACAGTCCTCCTGCCTCACCCTTTCGGTATCTTAGTCACTGGGCATGAGCCTCCACACCTAGCAAGGTGTTGTTTTTTTGGTTTGGGGGTTTTTTTGTGTGTTTTTTTTTTTTTTAGAAGATAGTTGTTTTAAGGTGAAAATACCAAGGTTTACCAATGTATAATCAATGTGGATTTTAGCACCTTGTTTTGGGCAAAATAATTTGCATTTCTCTTTCCTTTGGACTAGGAAAATTAAAGGCATTTTTTTTTTTTTTGGAGATCCTTCAGGTAAAGAGAAATATCTGAAATTTCCTTTGTAGGAATTGTTACTTTTCACAAAGTGAAAAATGAAATTTACAGAATTCTTTCAAAGTCAAATGTTCATCCTAGAAAATGTAGGTGCCCTGAGAGAAGACAAGTGCTCTGTTTCTGAAAACCTGGCACAGCCTTGAGTGGTTTGAGATGGTTCCCAGCTTTCTCTATGACTGGCAAGAGTGTTTGAACCCTGTTGCAGAGGCAGGAAGTGCTGTTTTGCCGACTGAGGTGTCTCCACCAGTGGGTTGGGTGTGGCTTTAGCTTTTGAGGCTGTTTTGTTCCTGCTGGAGGCCTGAGTTCTGCAAAGTGACAACCGGATGTTTGGTGTGTCAGCATGAGGTGTTAGGACAGATGCAGGGCAGGATGAAACATCACCCTGAACCTATGGTGCATGTTTGGTGTGGAGCACTGTGTTGGGAACTGGTGGAAACCAGGGCACATGTGATCAAGCTCAGGGAGTTTAAAATCCAACTGTTAAATCATCTAGGACTCAGCTTTTAAAACCAGTTTTGCAAACTGGCTTAATTGGGAAAAAAACTTAAAGGTTCGTGTTTAAAAATACAGGTGCACACCTCTCTTGGGTGCGCAGTTTGCCCCTGGCTGCCTCCTGGTTCTCTCTTTGTTTCTGTCATATCTTTATCCCTGCAGTGGCGAGACAGCCTCACCAGTCCCAACCTGACTTTCCTTCAGCCTTGAGTCCAGCAGGACAGGGGCTTTTCCCACCATAGTGTGGGTAAAATTCTCGAGCCTCACTGTTGCTTGGGTCTTGTGTCTGTCCTAGAAAGAGCTGACCACTTACAGCAAACACAAAGTACTTATTTCCAGGACACAGTTCGTGATCTTCCCCTGCACCTGGGCTGAAGGTCGGGGAGGGGGGACTGATATAGGTAAGGATGTGAGGGGTTGTTGACAGGAAAAGCCAGCTAGGCACCAAGCAGCAAGAGCGGCTGGGCCATGAGTTTTGAGAGGAGGCCATGAGCAAAGGCTGTGGTCATTGAGGTGGTAAGGCTCGGTAAACCAGATGGATGCAAATCTGGCTTTTGAAGATGGGTGTGACTCTTGGTTTGGCTTCCCCAAGATGAGAATAAGAGAATTCCTGGGGTAAAACTAAGGAGTCCACCCCAGCCCCTGTACCCCTTCCAGTGGAACAGTGTAACACTATGTAACAGACCCAGCAATCCAAGGCCTACGCAGGAACCACAACACTAAACTTAACAGCTCACAGAAGAACACACATTCTAGTCTGAAAAGCTGGGCAGCTGTCCATCAACAGTATATAAAAAAGCAAGGGGCTGTTGTACAAATTCATATAGAAAATGGTTTCTAACCATCCAGTTATATTTACATTTTAGTAAGTGGCTACTGAGCAGCTGCTCACTAAAATATTTTAGAAGTGTCTTAATAAGGTGAAGCAGGCTATGAGATTGTAGTGTGAACTCCACCAGATGTAGGGGACAGAACACAAAAGCCAAAAAGGAAATACATCCTTCTAGTATGTATTTGCCTCATTCTTTATACTTAACCAATATTTTCAAAACAAAATAAAAGGCTGCCCAGCCCTGAACTGGCAGAGTCAAAAGACTGAGTTTGAGACACAGATTTTTGGGCTTCTGCAGGGAAAGGACATCAGGTGCTGCCATTCTGGACATCACGGCAGTGGCCACTTACAAGGGGCTTTGAGCTCCTGCAGAAGACCCTGTCCTCATCGGCACACACAGGAGATGCCCTTGCAGCTGTCTCAAAGGTTGCCTTTGTGGGGTCCAGCCATCGCCTGCCCCCTGTGGCTCTGTAGGACTCTCTCCCTGTGGCCCCTGTGTGCCTCCTTCCCCCAGCACCATTGCCTCACTGCCCCCTACTGGGGCTCTGGACCCTTAGCCCATTCTTTTCTGTCTCCTTCATTTTCTTCTGGCAGAACCTTGGGCCCATTTCTGCCACAGCCTTCCTCTTTCGGTGACTTTCTTTAATTTGAAATTATACTGGAATCACCCGTCACAGCTTTCAGTGCACTTCCCTGCCTCTCACTCAGTACGTGGTGCAGCAGCTGGATGATGCCATAGTCCCTGTTTAAAAGTGGGAGGAGAGGGGTCCGGATGTTTCATTTGGCCAGAATTCTAAAGTCCAGGTCTGCTGATGCCAGGTCCACTTCACTTTCCTGTGGCCTCTGCGATGCGCAGCCGGAATCAGCAGGGACATCTGATAGATCCTTCAGTGGGAATCACACCCTTGGCCGCCCTCTGTCCCTTCAGCTTTCCTCTCTTTTGCTGTGGGCCATGGCCCAGTTGCATCCAGTAAGGCTGAGGTGGGAGAATTGCATGTTCCAGCACAGCCTGGGCAACTTAGTGAGGTCTTGTCTTATATAATAGTGAAAAAAAGGGGCTGGGTGCTCCATGCTGGGCTAGGTGCCCCTGGCTTCCATCCCCAGTCTCTCCAACAAGCAAAAGTACTGTAGCCATCTAAAGACTGCTTCTCTGGTACACCTGAACCAGCCCAGTTCAGGCTCTGTCACCATCTTTCCTCCTGTGGCTTTTCCTCTTTTTAATTCTGAATTCCAACCCACTGCCTTCCACAGATGCCATTGTTAAATTGGGCTCTGTGATTTTAAACATTTTATACTTTATGATTTGGATCATTTGTCTGCTCCCACTATCTGTTTTGGCACATTTTTTTCTCCTTACACAGTAAATTCTTGGAAAGTGACAGCTGTGTTTTCCATTTCCTCAGAGTTGATTTTCCTCCTAGGGGGAAGTTCAATGAGTGCCGAGTGACTGGCTAGCCAGCCCTGAGGAAGTAAACCGATCCATCCTCGAGGAACATTTTCATAGCTTTTCTGGAAATAATTATGAGATTAAATTCTGAATAATTACTGAAACATGTTTTTTTTTTCAAAATTAAATTGGAAATATTAATGGCCTTGGGTACCCTTTTCCAGCGGAACCATTTACCACCCCAGGACCCTTGGCTGTGGGGTTTCTTCCCTCTTCCTCCTCCTCCTCAGGTCTGTGCTGCATAGAAGCCTCTACTTATAGAATGCACGGTCACCTCAGACGGTAGCCATCACCCTCTTGGTACTTATTGACACTGATCTGTAGGTTGTCGGTTGTTTACCAGTTTTCACTGATCTGAAAAGTGCATGGAACTGGATGTGGTGGTGCAGGACAGTAGTCCCAGTTGCTCTGGAGGCTGAGGCAGGAGGATCCCTTGAGCCCAGAAGCCAGGACAACACAGACTAGGATCACCCCAGCAGTTCTTTGGCCACTGCTGCAGGCCAGGAATTGCCTTCCTCTCTGTGTGTCAGGCCCTAGCACCCTAGTGTGTAGCTGCTGAATTGACTCTTCCAGAAAAAAAGTAAGAAGGGGAATAAATTGTCATTGCTAAAGTTCACTTCCCCAGTAAAGGCCCTGGTGAAGACAACAGGACTTAGAAGTTAGAGGAAAGTTCTCATCACTGGCCAAGGGGCTTAAGTGAACTTATTACCTATTTGTACAAGGAAGGAAATGACTTTGCTTTGCAGTGGAAAATTTTCTGCAGCTTTCCTTCCTTATCTCCTACCTCAGCCCAGCTGAGGGGAGCCAGGACTTTTTCTCCTTTCTGTACTCTCTTCTGTATCTGTTCTTGGAAACTATTTTCCTCCCTGGATTGTCTTTGGAGTGGCGCTGAGCATACCTCACAGTACAGTTCACACCCCAGGAATGGCTCTTTCTGGAAAATGTGTTTAAAGCAGTTCTAAAGCCAAGCTCAGAACAGCCTTCTTGTTGGGAATTGTCTGTGGAATAGTCACTGAATAAATACATATCCCTGACTTAGATAGCCCACAAAAATGACAGATCTCTATCACACAGTGTTAGATTTTTTTCAGTTTTTAAGAATTAGACATTTGACTCTTAATAGCAAATGTTACCCTCAGCCCATGAAATTTTATGTTTGGTGACCTTCCAATGTCAGCGATTTCTTAGATGCATTATAACCATGGCACTAATCAGTGTGAAGACATCACCTTGCAGAGAGAGCCATCCTTCCCCATGGGGTCCCAGCTCAGCACTTACTGTAAGACAGTTAAGGATTGTTGAGAATTGTCCCCTGTGCATCTTGTAAATTCATGAATATTAATGAGCCCTTATTCAACACATACTGAGCACTTTATCAGTCAGAGTTGAGTCATAGAAAACGGAGTCCACTTGAGGGACTAATGGTATTCAGGTATATTAATAGTGGCTCCAGAGAGTCTTGGGAAGGCTAAGGAAGTGGCTGGAAGGGGAGGGACTTGGGGTGGTCCTGATCTCTCTGGCTCTTACCATTTGTTTGAGAGCTGAACCATTTAGTCCTTTGGCTTGGCACACCCTACCCTGACAGGGTTCCTGTCCAGAGGGCACAGACATCAAAACAATAGTGGCAGTGGCATGAGGCTGCCCAGGACAGATACACAGTGTTTAGAAATAATAACAAGAGGACCTAATCCAAACTAGAGGTGAGCAGAATACCAGCATGTCCTGAAGCAGAGGCCAGGCCAGAAGGTGTCGTCACACTGGGTGTGGAGCAGATGTAGGTCCGCAAGACCAAGGAGTCACATGGGAGCCTTAAGGCGCCTCGAGAGAACAGACAAGGTTACGGTGACACAGAGGTGTTGACAGGACACAGATGAGTGGGTGCTGAGTGCACTTTGAGGTCACCATAAGAATTTCTCCTAATACCAATGAGAAGTCCTCCTTTGAATTCAGTGTAATAGCAAGTCAAGATCTCTTAGCCATTTGCATTTTAACCAGCAGCTACTATTTGGAGAACAGTTTGGAGGGGAGGTGGGAAGAGCAGAAGAGTCTGCAAGGCAGAGAGATATAGATGGCTGTAGCTAGGATTTAGGGTTGATGGATTTAGAGGAGATGGACTTGGAGTAACCCAGAATGGGGTGAGGATGGAAGACTTGTCAAGAAGAAAATCCCTGGTTTCTAGCATCGTTATTGGGTAGTAAGAGTGCTTTTCTACCCTCTGCATGGAGATGACACAAAAGCCATTGGGTGTAGAGGGAAGGTAGGAGGCAGAGTGACATTTCCAATAAGACGTGAAAGCCCTTCTTTGGGAGAGGAGGTAAAAGAGTCTCCACGCCACAGTAGGGACAGCCGGCAAAAGGCAGGAAATATTAAGTTAAATCAGTAGACTTCCAAAGAGGAAACTGCTTGGTTTATCAGCAATCATTTTTAGTTTTGAAAATAGTCCACTTCTAGAATGTATAGAGGCTGATTTGTGTATCCAAACCTGCTGGCAGAAAGGTCACACCTGAAAAGATTAATCTAAAGCAAAGTATGACTGTATTTTAAGAATATTATCTTCACATACCACATGTAACATGTAATGAGAGGATATACACTTGAGAAATTCAGTTTATTAACTGAAATGGACCTAAAATGTGCCTTGATATTTATATAATCCTCTGATAGATTAAGTCATCCCCCCTGAGAAGCCCTGAAGAAGATGGAACCCAAGGCCACCCTGAAGGTATGAGTTCTAGGTTTAACTGTACTGTGTGTGTGTGCAGTGGATATATGTGTCTAGATAAGGTCTAAACATGGAGACTGAGTGTTCCTCAAGGTCTCCTAGAGGTTGTGAGGCATTGGGAAGGGACTGGTGGTGGCACTAGTGGCCTTAAGAAAAAGGCAAGCAAGGCAGAGGTGACAGATCATGGCTGAAGATTGAATCTACTTAGGCATTTTTCCCTGTGCATCCTTCCCTCTGGGTTCTTAAGTCATGTGGGGCTTCTGTAGTCATGCTTATCCGTCCTGTGAGTTCATTTGTCTGCTTAGTAGCTGCCTGATCTGTTTCTGGTACTGTAGGCTCACGCATCCGAGGCAGAGGTAGACCAGTTGGCCCAGGTTAACCATTAGCCCCTGTGCACCAACTTCAGGCCTTCCCTGTGTGGTGTGTGCAAGGACAGGGGTCATGTTTCCTTGTGAGCCTGTTTGGCCACCTGCTCTGTTCCAGATGCAACATGGCAAGGCACTTCCACAGGGCAGAAATGACAATGTGACGTGTTGTGGCTTGCAATGTTTTCTTGTATTCAATAGTGAGTCCTGTTACTTTGCCCTTCTGTGTGGCAGCCATGTTAATAGTTGTAAACTTTAAACAACAAAGAAATTTCTTTCTTGTATGGAAAAAATATAGTCAAAGGAGAAAGAATTGTATAGACATAAAAGACCCATCTGATAGTATGGGTAATTTAACTGGAAAATATTAAATTATTCAAAAGTTTCCTGATAACTGGTGAATAAATGCATGATGGAACATTTAGAATTTGGCAAGACCTCCTAGATAAGCCATTAAGCAGATGCATCATATACTTTCAAATATTTTTGGAGAAATTCTTACTCTGATAAACTGGATGACAGTGAAACTCAAATGATAGCCATGAATGAAAATATTACCCTAATTATAGTGAATTATTTTTATTAGGGCATTTGGCTTATTAAAAAAGATATTTTGAGGCAAATTGGAGGACTAATCCTTGAGAGTAGGATATTAGTGTGTAGAATGTGCTCCCTGACCCCAGGCAAGTGCTGCCTTGCTGGGCTATTTTCAGGTGTGCACAAACCCTCCCTTCTCATGGAGCTGCTTTCTTGCAGTTTGAAGAATGTAGTCTCCAGCCCTTATTGGCCAAAGCAATCTCTCAAAGATGCTGTGGTCTGCCAGAACTGCTTCTTGCTCATTAGGCTCCAAGTATATTTTAAATAGTTCCATTCAATTATATTTGTTGCCTTGAAGCATGTGAAGAAAATGTGCCTGTTTCAGACCACAAGAACAAGGGAAGTTTTTTATGTTTGATTGTGGTTAATCTGTTTTCTGTTCTTCCTGGAGAGAAAAAACTTAGAAAAAAAAAGTCATGTGTTTCCTGGTCCCTGAAATCAGATATATGTATGAAATAACAGAAAAAAGTCAAATATTGATGAGTGTTTTACATTCTGAGGGAATATATTTGGAAAAGACAAAATGTTCATTGCGTTAGACACTTTCAAAAATTTAAATAAGAGAAATAATGAAAAGAAGCTGGCCCAGGAGAGAAACCTCTTTCACATGACTTTTCCTCTTCTTTGGTCCAATAATAACCTGAGGGCTGTTCAAGGGCAACTAATAAAGGATTACAGAGTGATTATACCATACAGGACTGAGGAATTCACTGCTTTTCCCATAATTTTAGTATTAGCTCTTTAGTTCTCTGAATATTTTCTATACTTGTGCATATAACATCACTCATTGTTTGGCACTTAATTTTTTTCCTTTTCTTTTTCTTGCTAAGTCTTTTGTAAGGTACAACATTTGCTGAAAAAAGGAAGAAAACTATGCATCTAACCACACTGAATTGTGATAAGTAACTTTGGAGAGACAGGAACTTTCTAGTGAGTTCTGGCCAGAGTGCTCCAGGAAGGCTTTGAGGAGAAGAAAAGCAAATCTGAGAGCTCTGAAGAATGAGTAGACTTAGAAGACGATTCAGGAAGATTTTCAGATGAGCCCTGTTCATCATGAATAAAGATGTGACTGAGATGTTTTATTTTTATCTTCTGAATGCTTTTCTCGGAGCACAGCTCATTTCTTTTCACACGTTGTTTTTGTGTTTTGTCAGCCCTCTACTTCCAGGGTTGATGAGAATTCTCCTGTGACTCACTGGAGATTTTATTGGAATCCCAAAGGGTCACCAGCACATCTTTGTTGTTGACAGCATATTTTCGTTGGGACTCACTGTGCAGAGGGCCCCATGCTTTGCAGCCTTTGTGATCAGTGAGGCTTATCCCTGTTACTTGGACAGAGATAAGATGGCTGATTGTGGGGAGGACGCTCCATGCCGTCCACCACACCAGTCCTCTGTCTCTCTCCCAGGATGGTGATGCAGGCAGCACTGTTGCCCTTGCTGCTTTCTCTCTGACTCCATCGTCCATGCTGTGTACATCGCATGGCTCTCAGATGGGGTGTGAGGAGGGGCTCAGCCATCAGATCCCCGAAGAGCAGGTTTATCTCTGACTTCTGCCTCCACCTCTGTCCTGGAAGCTTCCATGAAATAATGACATGTTTACTTTAAGACAAAGCAGGAAAACACACTAAATAGATACTGAATTGTCTGGAAGGACTCGGAATTCAATTCTCTTGCCTTGTGCCCTGCTGCTGTCTCTTCCGTAGAGCAGTAACAGCAGGGAGAAGACTTTGCATTTCCTACTCTACTTGTACCAGAGAGGTAGTAAAACCTCATTGAGAAAGCAGTTTTCCATTTTTGTTTAGGAGAACTTTATAGTGCCTGTAAACACCATCTTCTGTTTATTTCAGTGTGTGAAAACACCCGGGATCAGCACATGGACAGTGCTGTAGACTTAGAGCTCTATCTTTCCTGACAATTCTTTTTTGTAATAAGAGCGCAAGTCCTTCTAAGGCAGAGAGGTCCATCCCTAGGTCTCTGCTTCCATAAATGTGGTTCAGTCTTTGAGTCGGTCCTGCCGAGCAGTGCTGTAAGTGGGATACACAGAGCCTGCTCCCCTAGCACCCTGGGAGGACTTCCTTGGCTTCCCACCCATGCCTGGGCCAGAGTGGAAGATGGTGTGGCCTCACCAGTTAGAAACATGGTGTTGGTGCTGTGGCTTTTCCTCTCTGCATTCAGGACCTGTACATAAGTAAGGATGGTCTTGACTTTTTGCCATTCAAACCAGTTGGCTTCCCATCTCTCAGAGCTCAAGTCTGTTATAAAAAAATATATGTATGAAAACCTCCACACTACCACCTATCAGATGAGTATGGTATAGCTAGAAACAAAATATAGAATGAGGCACTCGAGCTTTGTGATGAGAGATTTTATATGAGCTGAAAGAAAAATAAAACTTACTCAGTGAACTATTTTTTAAAGCAAATGGATGAAAGGCCTTGGAAATCTGAATCTCCCTGCCTTCCTCTACCCAGCTCATTCTCCAGCCACATCAGGGACCAGCAGTGTGTCCATGGGGGAGGCACATCACGTTCCCAGCAGTGGGTCCTTCGTACCCAGTGCCAAAGCGGAAGCCTGCTTTCCTCCTGGGTCTGCAGGGAAGCTGGCGTCACATACAGCCTTCTCTGTTTGGCTTCTGACTGTGCCAACTTTATTGGCTTACCTGGGTTAATTACATGATTAAATATTATACCATATGGGCTCATTGTTTCAGGACATTTTCCACTTGTTAGCTGTACCAGACTTTACAGCATTGTCCTCCATTTATTGTATTCCTGCAAATCTAATTTATTTTTAATGACTCACAAAATACATTTGCAATATAACAGAGGTTACTATTTTTTTTAATCCTTGCCTGTTTCCAAAAAAAGAAAAAAAAGAACCTCTTTTGTTTTCAGAATGAGTTCTTATGGTGGAGACTGCAAGATACAGAAATCTAAATATTGTCTCTGTTTGGGGTACTTGAAATTTAGATGTAAATTCTGACCAATACAGTGACTTTGATTCCACCCAATTTTTGGTATTGCTTTGCCCTTTAATATATCCTTAGCAGAAGAATAGGTGAGCAGTAAGCCCTAGAAAAGAAAGTGGTATGAAGTTCACCAGCTTACAGATTTGGAATTTTTAAGCATATATGGAAATTAACAACTGTCTTTGTTTTTGTTTTTTCCTTCTGCAGTTACAGGAAGCTCCTGAATGTATAATGGTGACTTAGTGGTTTGGTTCATTAAATTCATTTATCCAGTTCTTATGGCCTAACCATTGCTTATCTTGTACTAGTCTAAGTCCCAGGAGATGGTAAAGTGAGTAAGGAAAGCAAACACACAGACTAGATCCTGTAGCCATGTCTTGCATTCTAGGATGGGGAGGTTAAAAAAAAAATCAAAGAATCAAGGGCTATGGAAGAAGTAAAGCTGAGGAAGTAGTTTAGGCAGTGATGGCTAACCTTTTAGAGCTTTCAGTGATAACAGCCAGCTGCAGCACATGTGCCAGAGGTTCACCACCAGCGGCATTGAGTGCTGAGTGCTGTGCTAGATGATGGTGCTGGGAACAGCCCTTGCTGGTAAGGTGACCTTTGCACAGAAGTGAGAGGTGGTGGGGGTGTTTGTTCCAGATAAAGGGACTCCAAGTGGGAACCTGTAAGGGGGAAGCACATGAGACTTCAAAGAAGGGAGAACAGAGTGAGGTCCAACTAGTCAGGGTCATGGGCCAGACCAAGGGAAGGACTTTTAGAGAAGCTGAGCCTGATGAGCAGAACAGTCAGACTTATGTCCATACAGAATGACCTGGGTGAGAGAGGCCATGCAGTCTGTGTTGTGGAGGGGCCAGTGAGTATTGCCTTGGGGCCTGTCTGCAGGCTCGAGGCAGAAGGTGAGAGTGGAGCAAGGCTTAATGCACTGTTTGGGGCTGAGCCACCATGCATGTGGCAGTGCCTCTCACTGAGATGTTGGAATACCAGTAGCCCTTGGCTGGAGGGAGAAGCAGAACTCCAGATCTGGGTGTGTTGTTTGCTCTTTGCGATGCTTGTTAGAGATCTAGGTGGGGCTGCTGACTATACACATTGTGGACAGGCGGGTTTCTCTAGGATGGTAAACAACCCTGGGTAACAGGTTGCCCAGGAGCCCTCAGGAGGCTGAGGCAGTGTGGTGTGATGTGGTGTTGTCATGCTTCACAGAAGCAGGAGAGGGAGCAGGGAGGAGCTTGCCCTGGAAGGAGCCAGGAGGAACACAGCCCCACCCCACCTCCTGCCACGGGGAAGCATCCTTCCACAGGGACCATCAGGACTTGACTTGTGTGGAAAGATCAAAGATTCAGCAAAGAGGTTTGAGTTCTCTGCCAGTGACAGATCATGACTGCTGAGAACTTCAGGGAAAGATCTGGGAGTCTGGGCAGGTCAGGAGATCTTTGGAGGCAAGTGAACCAGGGCTGGGGCTGGGATTCTCCTAACAACAGGACTACACAGGGGTGAATGGTCTCGAGGGACAAACCCTCCTTCCTCAAACTAATTTCGTGGGGAAACTCTGTCCAATGCTGGTAAATATTTTAGGCTTTGCAGGCCATACCAGCTGTCGAACTCAGATCTGCCCTTTTGGCACAAACACGGCCACAGATGACACAGAAATAAAAGGTCATAACATTGTCCCAGTAAAACTGATTAAACAAATGGAAGGCAGTCGGAGCTGCCTGAAGGTCATGGTTTTCCAGCTAGGCTAGGCAGTTTGTAGTTGGCTAAGAGGAACGAGGAGGCTTTTGAGGTTCCTTGTTCTGGTCCCGTCTGATGAGGTATCTGAGCCCTCTGGGAAAAGCAGGCCTTTCCATTGCATCCCCCAGTCCAGGAACTCTTGGAAAATGGCTTAATGAAGGAAGCAGGTAATCTCAGGCCTGACCACCAGTAACTTCCCCTCACCTCCACAGCGGACAGACAGATGGGAGGAAATGAATAAATATGATTCGGAAAGAAAATGAAAGATTATGTATATAAGGGGTGGGGGGTTGTGGGTGGGTAGGGACGTGGGTAAAAATGAGAATTAACTTGTGTCATATATTGGTGCAAATTCCCCAATGCTATGTGTGATTGTGAGCTGTATATAAAATGTACCAATAAAGAATTAAAAAAACATATCAATACTCTGTAAAAAAAATAAGAATTAAAGTGTAACAGGAGACAGTGCAGTTACATAAGAGAAAACTTCTTGGCATTGTGGATGGCAAAATACAAAACTAACTATGAAGATTCAAAGGTTATTGAGAGTTTTAATGAATAGGAACAGATTCCTTCTTTGACTGGGCCACAAAATCTCCATCTGTTCCAGTCTTGGATGTTTTCATATGAATGTGCTATTTCTTCAACTCAGCAAGAAGTAGATCTGTCTGGTACTTTTATAAATACTCATTATTTCAAAGTATGGTGTTTATAAAAATTCTTAAATTACAAGAACTGTATTAGTCACTTTCATTCATATTTAATGTATACTTAGATTTTGAGTGATAAGGTTGATTTTGCCTGCCCACCCTTTTATTGTTTTCTATTCATTGTATTTTTCTGCATATTACCTTATATTAGAGTACTCTTTATTTGCCCAAATGCATTGTTTTGCCTCAAACCATACAGTTGATGTTGAATATATTTAAAGCAAAATTCAGTGAAACTTGAAGGTACTGTGATTTTAAGTGGTAGAAGCTAATACAAGCTAAATAGAATGGTTTACTCCAAGGTTCTGGGATGGCTCGGGGTCCAGAGCTAGGGGTGTGGCTTAGCCTGCAGCACAGCTGAGACCAGCGATGCAGGCTCCTCCAGGGCCTCTGCTGCCTGCAGGCCAGTCCACATAGACACTGATCACCTCGTTCTTTATCTCTCAGCACCACTGTGGGATAGGTGGATGCAGAGGTCCCCAGTGTAGAGCTGCTTGGGTTAGGGGTCAGTCCTGGCCTGGGTGGTTACAGCTGGGGAGTACAAGTATTCTTGCTGTGGGAAGCAGGCAGAGTTGGGGTTCAGGGCATGTAGGATATAGGTGGTGAGCTGGGCATTCAAACGAGAAAGCTGAGTATACATTAAATGCATGTGAAGTCTCTTAAACAGAAAAAATTCACTCCTTTCAAGTCAGTGTTGTAGTATACACCAAGGACCTGTTCTGCAAGACAGACTCTATCTAGGGACAGCATGGTTTTGGTAGCTGGGACCAGTTCCTGCAGGCTGTGGTAAAAGCAGAGACCATTTGCTGGGAAGTCCTGAGAGTTTCATCCGTTTCTTCCAGGCTTGAGCTTGAGCCTCAGTCTCTTCAACATAGGTTGTTCCCCAGAGGGCCCTCCAGGTCTAAAGCTGCTGTCTGTCCTACAGCACTGTAGGCTATAACATACAAGAGAATTTATAGTTATGATGACAAACAAAAACACTGCGACTGAACAAGCATAGATTGTCTGGTTGACAGTTTGACCATATAAGGTTTTTACAGGCATTGAATGAAACTTTTTTCCAAAATGAGACATGAATAAAATTATATATTTATTATATATTATATATTAATATATTTTCTCCAAATCTTTCTTATAACCATTGGCTACATTTTGGCGTGCAAATTTAACCCTAGTTCTCACCCAGCTCAGCATCCTTGCTGGGTGGCTCTGAAGAATGTGCGACCACATTCTCTTTCATCTAACTACAACCATGTCGGCTCCATCACAGCTACACTGCATTTGCACTTCACATCAGGGAATGCAGAACTGAACCATGTTTAAGCAACTGAGTGTCAATCAGAATGCAGAATCCACTTTCCCAGGCTGGGGAGAAGCTAAATAAATGGGATCTAGTGAGAAGTCTGAATATTAGGATGTGGCCATCATTGTCTCTTTCAGTGGAACTCCATGAAGAGGGCAGGCGATCCCTGAGGCCCTGCACGGGTCACTGGCCTGCTGCCTTATTACACAGCAGTAGCATAATCCACTCCCTAGTCCTTTGTGGAGCAGTGGGTCCTGGCCAGCCTGTTTTCCTGCCCTAGCTGCTGCCTTGCTGGCTGGTTCTGCGGCTCCTTAGACCCTTTCATGCTTCATTCCCATGCACAGGACCTGGCACCCACACACAAGTTTGCCCATCTGGAGGCAGAATCTCAGTTGGCACATAGCCCCAGCCTGCCCCATCCCATGAGGTGCTGTTCTTATAGAAAGAGCACTTGATTGTCGACAAATTTCTTGGGTGCTAAAATTACCTGTGCCAACTAGTAACGTGGTAAAGGGTGGAATTTCCCAGGGTACAGCACTCTCATCAGCCTCTCATGATTTAGGGTCTCTACTAGATTAAGTCAAATACATATTTCCCCTTAATATCATAGAATTACTTTCTAAAAACTCAGCGAGCTTCATGTAAAGGATAGTGTTTCAGTAAATGTGATAATTCGAAACACCTGTTTTAACTGGTGGCTTTTGATTCTAATCAAAGAGCTGTTAATCTTTTGCATGGGACATCCTAATTTCTCTTTTGCTTTCTCTTAAAAAAAAGAAAAAAAGACAACGCATTAATTTGATTGAAATTTGATTCTTAGTAAAACTGCCAGTTTTAATTAAGTTGAAAATGAAAATACAGCTGAATATTGGATGAAATTCAGCATAGTAATTTCTTTCCCATATTCTTCGTGTTCTGAAGCAAGGATTGTGAATTTGTGTAGATGAAGACATTACAGTGACTTTTACTTGTTTGTGCTTCCATGAATTAAATACAACTTTTTAGCTTTGTTGGTGTGCTCTAAGAACTGTTTTTATGAATATTGAAGGAAAGAGCTCTCCGCAAATGTTCATTTTTAAACTATATTTTTAGTAGCTGTAACAATCCATTTGAGGATTTTTAGCTTAGATTTTATTTTTAATTGGCTAATGACAACTATTTTGGGGCATGATGTGATGTTTCTAGTCATGAATGTCTTGTGAAGTGATCAAGGAAAGGTCAGCACCCCCAGCACCTCAAATATTTTCCTGTGTGGTGAGAACACTTAAAATCCTCCTCTACAGCTGTTGTGAAATACACACTTATTCACCATCATCATCTCACCACCTAACACAACAACAGAAGGTATTGCTGTAACTCCTTGTAACTTTGGTTGATCAGTGTCTCTCCTTACTTGACTTCATTTAGGAAAATAAGAGGCATTTTGTGTTGGTGGAAAATTGTACCCTAATTTTAAGGAAATTTTAGAGTTAGATATTCTCCTTGAATTGTGCATGTTGTATTTTTTTTTACCAGTTTGCATTCTTAAATGTGTTATCCACTTTTTTTGTCTCATTTCCAAGTCAAATTTTTAAAAACTTTTAATCTTTTTTTTTTGGCAGTACTGAGATTTGACTAGAGATAGTGTATCATTGAGCTAAATCCTCAGCACTTTTTATTTTTACTTTGAGGATAGAGTCTCACTGAGTTGCCCCTGTTGGCCTCAAACTTTACATTTTTGTGCCCAGGTAGCTCTAATTATAGATGTGTGCAATATAGGGGCCTGGCAGTTCTAACTATTGAGTGGAGAAATTTTAAAAAATAGATGTTTATATTACTAAATTGATTAAAACATTCATTTTTTTAACTGCCTTTGGTTTAAGGTATAAACTAAACATATTTTTGGAAGTTCAGCTGGTAGTTCATTGCATATTTTTTTTGTTTATTACACATGGTTAAAGACTGGCAGTCACCTAAGTTTTTTTCATTACTCTTTCTTGGCTTCATTGGCTGTAGTTGCCTTTTATTGCTTAATTTGTATGCTTTTATTCTCTGATATTTTTATTTGGTGAATGTGTTGTATAAAGGCTTTTTTTTTCCTTACCTCCTGACCATCAGTCAACCATGAGTGATTATTTTTCTTATGAGTATAATCAAATAAATTTGAAGGTGTGCACTAGTACTTCTGGGTATAGCCTCCAGAATACACCTTCAAGCTAACTTCCTGTGGCCTCATTCAATAAGCATGCTTTCAAGTTGTTGTTAACAAAAACAATTTTTGAAAAGTTGTTTTAATGAGTGCTTGAGATCAGTGAGAACTCAAAGCTATGTACAGTTAGTCTTTTAGATGTATAATAAATACAAGGCACCATGAGTTTTAGACCTCCTTCATTGAACTTCAAGATCTTAACACACTTCTTATAAAATGAAAACCAATGCATTATTTCTGAGAATTTCCTTCAATTGAACATAGAGTAACAACAGAAAATCTTTTATTTTTCCTCTTAAAATTTAGCCTTGGTTACTAATGGAATGGTAACATAAATTCCATTTAAAATATTGATTTTCAAAACTGTTTAAATGGGAGCAAAAGCAAGTAGGAAAAGAAGAATAAGGAACATCAGTAGTTCTGTTGAATTCTTCATGTCCCTTAAATAGGAATTCTTAAATAGGAATTAAGTAGGAATTCTTAAACTTCAAGAACGGTTAAAGACAAAAAGTCAGGAAGACAATTCAGTGGCGAGGGCAGAAAAAGAGATGCTATAAGTTTAAGTCAAATTAACCAAAGAATGT
Organism: Thryonomys swinderianus; assembly: GCA_004025085.1. Taxonomy (NCBI): domain Eukaryota; kingdom Metazoa; phylum Chordata; class Mammalia; order Rodentia; family Thryonomyidae; genus Thryonomys; species Thryonomys swinderianus. The sequence continues at coordinate 33,079 of PVIC010006555.1, forward strand.
GAGCATACTTCCCACAGAGCATAACACTGGGCTTCAGAAACCTACCTTTTAATTATCTACTGTAAATTTTTACTTTAACGTAATAGTAGCTGCCTCTGTGTCTCAGTATCTTTCCCTGAGGAATACGGAAGCAAACTTTGTGTTTACCCGCTTGGGAGGACAAATTGCAAAGTGTGTGCATGTGTGTAAAAGTATCAAACCAGAATTTGCACCCACATTATGCTCAACAAGTTTTGTTTATGTTTACCTGAGCATCACAGAAGGTATAATATACCTATACTACTCTAGGATTTTTAAAATATTTCTTCTTTTGATTTTCCTGGTAGAAGTAGCCCATTTCAGTACAATGGCACATGAAAAATGAGATCTGCAAGGATTTTTTTTTTTTTTTTTTGAGGCAGGGTCTTGCTTTGTAGTTCAGGCTGGCCTTGAGCTCACTATGCAGCCCAGGCAAGCCTCGAACTCAGCAATCCTCCTGCCTCTGCCTCCCGTATGCTGGGATTACAGGTGTGAGCCACCATGCCTGGCACTATAGTATGTGGTACTGATTGCTGGTGGGCAAGTCACCACACCCAGTATTATTGTATGTGGTTTCTGGGGATCGAACCAGGGACCTTGCACTTGCCAGGCAGGCACTAGAACCACTGAGCTAAATCTCTGGCCCCAAGACCTGTAAGTTTTGAAGGAGGTTAAAAATAAATCACCAGTTACTCATTCATGGATGATGAAGATGATCTATTATCTTAATGCTATGAATGTGAAAATACATGTTTTCGTAACAGAAGACTGGTGTGGGTGTATAATGATGATGACTTTGATGTTGGTCATGTGAGCCAGAGTTCCTGTGACAGTGAAATGGAGGAAGAATCAGAAGATATAGGAAATACAGATCTTGATTTAGATGATGAAGAAAACAGCAGTGTGATTACATATTTGACTGGTTGAAATGTTGCAAAATGGTCACATAGCCAAATGGAACAATCCCATTTAGAGCTAGGTCAGAAAATATAGTGAGAGTCTTGACAAGGGCCTATTGAACAGAATGCCAGCGTTGCCATTCAGTGTTGGAAATTGTAACAGAATGCTACAAGATCATGTGAAATACACAGAGGCTGACATACAAGTAAAACATTCTGTATGCAACAGCCATATTCAAAATGTATTTATGATACTTCACTAGTAGAACTGAAAGCATTCATAGATCTGCTGTACTTAGCAGGGATTTCTCATGGTAACCACAGGAATGTAAAAATCTTATGGAAAAGCAATAGGTCAAAATATAGCATAAAATTTATGCCCTTATAAATGCAAAGCCTTATTACACTTTCAATTCAGATATTTATCCTGGAACTCAACCATCAGGTGCTTATTAGTATAGTAATAAGTCAAATGATGTGAACAAAAGTTGTCGCTCCCATCTCCCAAACTAATCAGAATGTGACTCTCAATGATTGGTTTACTAGTTTGTAGTTGATGTAACATTTGCTAACAGAGCACAAGTTGACCATCACAGGAACTATATACAAGAACAAAGCAGAAATTCTTTTTTTTTTTTTTTAAGACAGGGTCTTGCTTTGTAGTTCAGGCTGGCCCTGAGCTCATTATGTAGCCCAGGCAAGCCTGGAACTCAGCAATCCTCCTGCCTCTGCCTCCCGAGTGCTGGGATTACAGGTGTGAGCCACCACACCCGGCATGGTAGTATGTGGTACTGATTGCTGGTGGGCGTGAGTCACCACGCCCAGCATTGTATGTGGTCATTGGGATTGAACTCAGGACCTTGCACTTGTAAGGCAGGCACAGGAACCACTGAGCTAAATCTCCAGCCCCAAAGCAGAAATTCTATTGCAGTTTCAAAACAGAATTGTGTAGTACAGTCTTTGGATTTCAGAAAGATTTACACTGGCCTCATATGTAGCAAAGAAAAACATTACTAATGTCAACATTGCACTATAATGGAAAACCAATAAGGAAAGCTTGATAAAACAGAGGCTAAGATGGAAACTTTCTACAACAAAACCAATAGCAAAATAGTTATTAATGAGTTACATGGCAGTTATGATGTCACAACAAAGCATTGGCCAATGTTTGTGTTTTACTTGATCCTAAACATGGGACATAAACAGTTTGATAATTTACAAAGAAAATAACAAATTGAAAATACTGCAGAGAAATTTTCCTACAGGATTGGGACAGGAATTCATAAGAAATCATTTACAGCAGAGGAAAAACAAAATGTTTTTGCCTAGAAAACTATGCCAAAAAACTATGGAGCACACTGGTGAGCTGACAGGTAAGCAGGCAGGTACAGCATCCCAAAGATCTAGGACGATAATTACAAGGATATGAACTGTGCCCTACATGAAAGAACAGAAAAATAAAATGTATGTACTATCAGTGTAAGTGATATTTGTGTATGGAACATGCAATTTTCAGGTGCAAAGACTGCCTTCGGTATGACAGTTGAAACAACAATTATTTTTGTGGTAGTTCTATTGGCATTTTCAGTGTACTTCACATAGGTTTTTATTTATGATGTTACCTTTTAGGTTTTGTAAGCAATTAAGTGACTGACGTGAAAATGTTGAGATCCATTCTATGTACTCATTACACACTTAATATTTTGCTTTATTGATCTTTTATTTCCCTGCAAAGTCCACATTGTACAGCATAATAGGAAGCCCCTGACAAATCAGGAAGAGAGGTAGGAAGTCGGGCTTGCCACATGGGACAGGAAAACTAAGTACATGTGCTGTCAGCATAAGCAAGATGTGCCTGGAACATGCAGTTGTCATGTATGAAGCCTGACCTGGATGTGACAGCTGAAGCACAGATTATTTCTGTCGAAGACTTCTGTTTGTATTTACATTGTAGTTCACATAGGTTTTTATTTCTGATGTTATTGTTTAGGTTTTGTAAGCAAGTACACAGCTGAAGTGAAAATGTTGTGCCTATTCTAAATGCATAATACATACTAGAAATTTCATACTTTAGTGATGTTTTATTTTCTTGTTAACTACACATTATATAGTAACTTTTTGACAAACAACAAGACCAGTGAGATGTCAAGTATGTCCTGCAAAAAGGCCAGGAAAGCAAAACACATGTGCAGTATATGCAGGATGTGTGTATGGAGCATGCTGTTGTCATGTGTGAAGACTGCCTTATATGTGATAATTGAAGTAAAGATTTTTTTGTAGAATGCTATTGCTATTTTCATTGTAGTTCATATAAAAATTTATTTCTGTTGCTCCTTTTTAGTTCTTATATACCAACAAACAGTTGATATTGAAAATTTTGATGCTTTTTTATAAATAATATTAAGTACAATATATACTTGCTGTATCCTCATTGTTTAATATAATAAAACTCATACAGTTAAACTTGGTAATTCATCAATAGGAATTTTTGTTTTTTGAGACAGGGTCTCGCTTTATAGTTCAGGCTGGCCCTGAGCTTACTATGTAGCCCAGGCAAGCCCTGAACTCAGCAATCCTCCTGTCTCTGCCTCCTGAGTGCTGGGATTACAGGCATGAGCCACCACGCCCAGCATTCTATGTGGTTACTAGGATTGAACTCAGGACCTTGCGCTTGTGAGGCAGGCGCCAGAACCACTGAGCTAAATCTCCGGCCCAATAGGAACATTTTGATGAACTCCTTTATGACAAAATTAGGGTTATACTCCACAATAAGGAAACATGAAGAAGAGATTGTTCAAAGAAAGGGGACAGTATGACAGAAATAAGTAGACTTCATCTACTATGATGTACTTTTAATCTCCCTAATCTAATTTTATATAGGATTTTGTTAAAAATCAAAACTGAATTCTTTTCCATTTTAATTATATTCATTTATTCTAACCAACTGCATTCAACCAAAAGATGAAAACGGCTTCAGAGTGCAAATTTATATCCAAAATGCAGCCCCTGAAGGTCCCCATTGAGGATAACTACTGCAAATTCCACTACATTGGAGCTCTCAGGGGACTGCTCAGGAAAGGGAGAAGAAAAACTGATAGAATTGCAAAGCAAAGGATGCCAAAGGGCAAATTTTTTAGAGATGGCATTCATTTACAGATCCATTACAGAGCTATCTGCATACTTACTTTCAAATTATCCATTATAATCCATTCTTAAGACTCAGAACACATTTGTTCCAAAATACACCTGTGAGATCTTTCCAGTATGTAAGTATTGTTCATCCTACATCTTAGGTGTGCATCAAGACAAATGTTGAATAAATATGTTTTGTGGGATTTTTATGGCAGTACACTTTGCCACTCAGATGCCTTGGTGTGCAGTTGCTGCTACCTTTTAGCAATTGCCCTTGACCTCTGTGTTGGCTTGACCATCTGGATGAATGGATTCTGTCATTGACTTCATGGCCCATGGTGCATGCGTTGGGCTCTGGGGCATGCAAAAGGCTGCCTTTCTTGGAATTAACATGTCTGTGAGTACAGTCCTTTGGGCTAAACTATTCAAAGTGTGTGATTGTGACTGCAGGTGTGCAACCAAAATGTTATAAAGAAGCAACTTGTCAAAAAGGAGGCTTGGGGCTGCAGATTTAGCTCAGTGGTTCCAGTGCCTGCCTCGCAAGCGCAAGGTCCTGAGTTTGATCCCGGTAGCCACATACAATGTTGGGCATGGTGACTCACGCCTGTAATCCCAGCACTTGGGAGGCAGAAGCAGGAGGATTGCTGAATTCAAGGCTTGCCTGGGCTACATAGTGAGCTCAGGGCCAGCCTAAACTACAAAGCAAGACCCTGTCTCAAAAAAAAAAAAAAAGGCTCGATTGTATGAGAACAAGGAAAGTTTATTTTAGTGAGCAGACTAAAATCAAGAGATTCTGGCAGATAGCTGGGAGAGGCTTCATTCTCAAGGGGATGTACTAACACTAGGGGAGGGAGATTTTAGCAATTGACTTGGAAACAAATTATATATATAATATATAATACGTATTATATAGATAGAGACATCTATTTGTCTGTCTGTCTATCTATCTATCTATCTATCTATCTATCTATCTATCTATCTATCTATCTATCTATCTATCTATAGGTATTGGAGAGGCTAGGCAGTCTGGGATGGAATATTCATGACTTAGATACACTCCCAGAACTTAGCACCAGGAGGTTGTAAACCACATTTGAGAGGCTATCTGTTCCATCTGCTGGGGCATTGCAGGTAAAAAGCAATCTGTTTAAGGATGAGCCTGACACAAAGCCCACTGGGCAGTGGGTTAGCAGGTCCAGATTCTGATCTTGACATAAAAAGTAATTTATTGTGTCTGAGTCACTCTTGGTTTTAATTTCTTCACTTTCAGGTCTTCTCCCATTTCATTCTGTTCTTAAATTCTTGTAGTTCATGGATAGAAGCAATAGATGAAGATGAAGTTCAGGACCAAGGTGCTTGTCAAACTTGTGCTTAGGTACACTTGATGACTGACAGCCCTCTGGCCAAGTGAGCCTCAGCACCCACCCCATAGTCCTTATGGAAGGAGTGTCTGTGCAACAGTGTGAATACTAGGAGGCAGGATTGCCTCGGGACTATTATTATATCCTCAGCTTTTATTCTGAAAGTCTACTTCAGACCTAAAGTAAAGGTGTACCTGTCCCATCCTAGGCTGTAAACTTCCAGAAAGTAACTGTGGCGTTTGTATAGATTTGTGATTCTGGAAGGAGGTGGCAGCATTTCACTGAGGACTGTCCACAGAAAACATTCCTTGTTCTTCCTGGTTCTTCTCTTGTTGGAATTGTTCATGTTCTTCTCTGTGGCATCCTCTTCCTGGAGAGGCTAGCTGTTTACTTTTTCCACTCTGAATCCCTTTGTGACATTAGTAATTCCTGCACCTATAGCTCTTCCTAAAGTTTATTGTAGCTTAATGGTGTAAGGCTTACCTAGCATTCACAAAGCCCTGGGTTTGGTCCCCAGCATTGCAAAAAAAGAAAAAAAATTAAAATTCGTTTGCAAATTACTTCTATTTTTCTTTTTTGAGACAGGGTTTTGCTTTGTAGTTCAGGCTGGCCCTGAACCCACTATGTAGCCCAGGCAAGCCTCGAACTCAGCAATTCTCCTGTCTCTGCCTCCTGAATGCTGGGATTACAGGCATGAGCCACCATGCCCAGCACTTCTAAATATTTTTAGCCTGAGAACCACACTTGGACTAAGATATCTCAGTGAAAGTCCGTGCACTCTCCCAAAATGCATCTTCTACATACTCTAAATTAATTTCTCTTTCTGCATTAACTGTTTTAGCAATGGCTTCCGTGCTGTCTTCTGAGAAGCATGAAACGTCTTTTGATTTCTGAGCCTCTCCCCTTCCTCTCTCTCCTCCTGTTAAGCCAACTCCCATCTTGTGCCAGGCACTCAGCCTGTTCTACTTGAGCACTTAAAGTATCATCGATTTGGCCCCTTCAAATTCTTCACTGTCTTTTCCCTTGTTTATAATGTGTTCTATTCAAACCTAAGTCTTTTCTTCAGTATCTTTCCCCAGCACATCCTCCCTTAAACACAATAAATAACAGTCTCTTCCTCTTCAATGCTGTTATAGCACTTCCTGCTGTTAACACATTTTCCTTCGTAGACTTTAGTTTTAAAAATAAATTTTACATTCACAGCAAATTCAGTGAAATTGTGTGGAGTTCTCATGTACTGCTACATACACAGTCTTTGCCAACTTTTGACATCATCCCACACAACAGAGGGATGTATCTTGTAGTCAGTGAACTTACTGTAACATATTGTCAACCAGAATCCACACACTAGTGTTCTCTCGCTGTGGTGTGCTCTGTGGGTTTGGATGAATGGATAATGACACATACCCACAATTGTATGTAGAGAATAGTTTCACTGTCAGAAAAGTCTCCTGTGCTCTGCCAGTGGGTCCTTTGCTCCCCCTAACATTGCTAACCCTTCTCAGATACATGTTTCTGTCACTTGGCTGTGAACCTACCCATCTCAGTTCCCTCTTGTCTTAGGGTGTAGATATCAAGCAGCCCAGGAGTCCTGTACTGATTTGATGTAGGGCCATGAGTGGTGACTTCATCAGTGGATTCATCTTTTGGTGACTTCACAGCTCACAGAGCACTCATCACGTGGAGCCCAGCCAGAGGAAGCAAGTCCGGGGGCTGTGCCTTCGAAGGACAAATCTTGTCCCCAGCCCATTCCTCTTTCTCTGCTTTTCTCCTTGTTTCCTGCTTTGTGGCTGTCCTGAGATGAGCAGCAGTCCTCCTCCAGACTCTCCCACCATGACTTTTTTTGCCTTGGAGGCAGTGGACCATGGACTAAAACTTCTGAAACCACTAACAAAAAAGTTTCCTCCTTTAAGTTGTGCATGTCAGGTGTTTGGTCCTGAAAAGGTGACTAATACACTTCATTACCTATCTCTAAAGATATAGATATGAATACGTGGATTATATCTTTAAAATCCCAATCAAAAACTAGTAATTACTTCCTGAGGCAAGGTTGGACTTTACACAGACTTGAAGTTTTAGAAGGGAACACAAACCACCACATTTTGTGGTCGTTTTTTAGAAAGAAGAAACGTGACAATTAAGGGAAATACTTACTGTTCAGCTTAGTAAAGGTTAGTATTTGGTGACGTTAGAGACAATTTCACTCTATGTAATTTGTGTGTGTGTGGCCTTCTAAATGGTTTTTCCATGGACTTAAAAGTCAGAGCCAGGTATAGCTCATTGGCACTGTGCCTGCCTTGCAAGTACAAAATCCTGAGTTTGATCCCTGGTATCCCCCTGCAAAAAAGTCAAAGCTTCCTAGCTACAGAAAAAGCAAATCAGACCTTGAAAAGGCAACTTCTGTAAATCCTTCTTTAAAACGTTCTTCTTTTATAATGTGAATAATCAACCTTTAATTGTCTTTCTAAATTTTGGCTTTTAAAAGATGCCATTTAATTATAATAAGCAAATGCCAAATAGATGAGCTCTTTGCTGCAAAGAGCTAAACAGAAAAGGATACAGCTTCTAAAGTTGTTTGAACAGCACCATCAGCAAGTATCTTATGTTCCCTGAATCTGCAGTCACTAAGGAAATGGACCTTAAAGGTAAAGGAGAAGCACTGTGGGGAAGGAAGGTGACGGACCAGAGGCACAAATCAATGTCCTGTAAAGAAAAATGGGATCCAGGGGAGTTTTAGACTTGCTAATGGCAGTGGAAGGAAGACTTGGGTTTCAGTCAAGCCTCCCCTTCCCGCCCTCTTTCCTGAGCTCTAGGCTGTGCTGTTGTGTGGGAACACATTTTTTATGGGGCTACAGGCTACACTGACTTCATGTGGAGTGAATCTGCTCTGTGGACCATGAGGTGCCCTCTCTCATTGAGGTCATGAGCTCAAAATGACTCCAAGTCATCATATTTTGGTTTGACCATATTTTGTTTTCAATAAAAATGACCAAAGAATGACATAATAAGTGTCTACACCCAGCCAGTGCCCCGGGGATCCTGAGGACCATGATGGTAAGGTGTGCTCGCCATGTGCCAGGATCAGGCCTTGTGGTAGACTCCATTCATCCTCTCAGCAATTTCAGGTGTTTGGACTTGAGCCCTCATCTCCCTGAGAGTGTACCCGATTCACACTCACTTCTCTGCACACAACTACTCACCTGTTCTAGCACTGCTTGCATGCAGGTGCCGCCACACTGGGACAAGGATTCAAGAAAACAAACCACAGTGCAGTGTTAGCATTGACACTCCTTCAGGGCCAGCGTGGAAGTGTGTCTGAGTATACTGCGATCAGCTTTTGAGGGTGGCTTTGTAGAGTGACAGTCCAGTAGAGAAGGACTTGGCCCCTCCACATCTTTGATGCCATCCTCTTTGGATTTTGCTACTCTTGTCCCTCTTTCCTGCTAATGCCTGGCACCTTCTCTGTGCTGGAGGAGGAGCCTGCACCCCTTTCTCCCTACCCCAAGAGCACCCAAGCCACAGTCTGACCTGGACGATGAACACACTGTCACGTTTTTGCTCTTTACTAGCAGCTGAGACATGGGTCTTTTTCTCATGAAAGAATTTTTACTGAGAGGTAAAATAAAAAGAGCAGAGAATTGTATAGATACCCAAAAAGTGAGTATGCTAGTTGGAGGTTTTGTCATTGTGTTTAAGTAGTTGCCATCAACCCCTTAAGCAATTTTCTTCTGGTTACTTTAAGTAGATGAACATGTTTTTTCTCATTAAAATTTATGTGCTTTTTATTTATATGTGTACAAACGAGGCCGTTGAGAGCTGTGGCTGAGTGCCCAGGGTCTGGAGCTGTGACGAGCAGATCTGGATCAGACTGCGCTGTGCGGAAGTCTGGATATCTTTGAGCCTGTGGCTGAACCGTGCTCGCCCCCACTGTCTTATCTGTGCAGGAAGGAGCAAAACAGTTGCTTAGATGATTATATATGAGAAACTGTAAAGCAATTAGCAGTTACCTGATACACGGTAGAGAATGTTGGCCATGGTGATGGTGCTCTTACTGTCAATTTTTAGAAATGCCCAATGCTGAGAATAAAAAGGTTCTGTACATAGAAAACCAAAGAGCATAAAACAACTACTTTTAAAGTATTTTTTTCTTTTCACTGGAAATTATTCCTAAAACTTGATAATGTAAGAGTCCAGAATCTTTGGGGGCTGGAGATGTACCTCCATGGTAGAGCATTGCCTGGCATATATAAGGCCCTGGTCCAACCCCTAGTACTGGGGAAAAAAAAACACAATTTATGTTCTCACAATTTTTATTTCAGAGTAAGCCTTGAGCGTTCAGTCATTCATTCATTCAACATTAAGCATGGAGCTGAGCTAAGTGCCGGGAAGGTGGGTATTTTATACCTGAGTGACATGCTTCCATTTTGTGGGATGACAGGTAATATTGCTTACCCAGTGGTACCTGTGAGGAATAGTCCAATTAATTGTATATAACATGTATTATATGGCACAAAACTGCAAATTGAGCTAAGAACAAGTTGTCAGCTTCAGTAAGTACAGTGCTCATTACTAGGGAGAGAAGCAAATGGTGTGTGTACTGCACTGAAAATCCCATTCTGTTGTTTTTATTTTTCCTTTATCTTGATTGATTTTATTGGTACTTTTTTTTTTTTTTTTTTTTTTGAGACAAGGTCTCGCTTTGTAACTCAGGCTGGCCTAAGCTCACTGTGTAGCCCAGGCAAGCCTCCAACTCAGCAGTCCTCCTGCCTTTGCCTCCCAAGTGCTGGGATTACAGGCATGAGCCGGGCGTTGTGCTATGTGGTATTGACTGCTGGTGGGCGTGAGTCACCACACCTGGTATTGTTGTATGTGGTTCCTGGGGATCAAACCAGGTACCTTGTGCTTACCAGGCAGGTGCCAGAACCACTGAGCTAAATCTCCAACCCTGTTTCCTTCTTTTTAATTATTGGATGTTTTCTTTCCCTTCTCTATTTTCCCCTACCCCTTCCCTTTTTACTTATTCACATTTTCTTCATATTTCACATTACCTATCATACATTTTGGTATTCCATTTACACCTTCAGTTTTTCATACTAGAGAAAAGATACAGCCCTATTTATTTCACTTATAAGTATGTCCTCAAGGTACATCCATTTGAGTATAAATGACTCAATTTATCATCCTTTATGGCTGAAGAATGTTCCATTTTATTAAAAAAAAAACACTTCATCCAGTCTCCCATTGATGGGCATTTGGGCTGTTTCTAAGATGTAGCTATCACAAACTGAGTTGCTATAAACATGGGTGTACATAAGTCACTGTAGTATGATTCTTTTAATTCTTTTGTATATATATATCTGCAGAGGAATAGCATGGTCAAATAGGACCTTGAGTCCTAGGGGGTTTTTTGTTTTGATTTGTTTTGTTTTGTTTTTTGAGACAGGGCCTCGCTCTGTAGTTCAGGCTGGATCTGAGCTCACCATGTAGCCCAGGCAAGCCTCGAACTCAGCAATCCTCCTGCCTCTGCCTCCCGAGTGCTGGGATTACAGGAGCGAGCCACCATGCCTGGCACTGTGGTATGTGGTATTGAGTGCTGGTGGGCGCGAGTCTCCACGCCCAGCATTGTATGTGGTTACCAGGGATCAAACTCAGGACCTTGTGCTTGCGAGGCTGGCACTGGAACCACTGAGCTAACCCTCTGGCCCTTGAGTCCTAGTTTTTTAAGGAATCTCCACACTAATCTCCATAGTGGTTGGAGCAGTCTACATTTCCACCAACAATGCAAAAGGTTTACTTTATCCCCACAGCTCCGCCAGCGATTATTATTGGTTGATTCCTTAATAGCCATTCTTTGTGGAGTGAGATGGAATCTCAGTGTTGTTTTCATCTATATTTCTCAAATAACCAGTGATGTTAAACATTTCTTCATATGTTGCTTAGCTGCCTTTACTTCTTCACCTGAAAAATGTCTGTTCTTTTCAGATGCCCTTTTTTTTTTTTTTTTTGAGACAGAGTCTCTCTTTGTAGTTCAGGCTGGCCCTGAGCTCACTATGTAGCCCTGACTAGCCTAGAACTCAGCAATCCTCCTGCCTCTGCCTCCCAAGTGCTGGGATTACAGGCTTGAGCCACCAAGCCTGGCATTAAGATGCCCATTTTTGACTTGGGTCTTTAAATGTGGGCAGTCTGATTTTTAAAGTTCTTTTTATACTCTAGATAGTAGTCCTTTGTCTGAGAAATGGTAAAAATTCTTTCCCGCCAGGTTTGGTGGCTCAAGCCTATAATCCCAGCACTCAGGAGGCAGAGGCAGGAAGATTGCTGAGTTCTAGGCTTGCCTGAATTACATAGTGAGCTCAGGCCTGGCCTGAACTATAAAGCGAGACTGTCTCAAAAAAAAAAAAAATTCTTTCCCATATTGTAGGCTGACTTTTCACTCTGTTGGTGGTTTCTCTTGCTGTGTAGAAGCCTTATAGTAAGATGAGATCCCAGTTGTTGGTTTTTTTTGTTTGTTTGTTTGTTTGTTTTTTTGCTAGTTCCTGTATTGCTGAGGTTTTGTTCATAAAGTTTTTCCCTATGCCAATGTTTTCAAGAGTTCTGCCTAACCTATTTTCAAGCAGGTTTAGTGTTTCTGTTTTAATATTAATCCACATTTATTTTAATTGGGTGCATGGAGAAAGAGATCTAGCTTTAATCTTTGGCAAGTTGAAATCCAGGTTTTTCAGCACCATTTGTTAAAGAGGCTATCTTTTCTACATTAAAGGTGTTTGGCTGCTTAGTCAAAGATGAAGTGGTTTAGTATATCTAAGGTTTTTCTGGTCTTATAGTCTGTTTCACTGATCCTTGGGTCTGTTTTTTGCCAGTACCATGCTGTTTTATCACAGTGGCTTTGTAGTATAGTTTCATTTTCATTCCTGATTGCATGGATTTGAGCCATTTCCTTCCTTTTTTGATATGGTTGGATAAGGGTTTGTCAACTTTATTTACTCTTTCAAAAAAAACAACTCTTTGATTCATTGATCTCTTTGTATTGTTCTCTTAGTTTCCATTCCATTAATTTCTGCTTTGATCCTTATAATCTCCTCCCTTGTACAAGGTTTGTTCCTCTTTCTCTAGTAGCTTGAGGTTCAGCACTGGGTGGTTTATTTGAGCTCACTCTGTTTTCCTGCTGTGTGCATTTACTGCTATGAATTTCCCTCATAGAACTGCTCTCATTATGTCTCATAAATTCCTGTATGAGGTATTGACATTATCATTTCATTATATAAATTGTTTAATTTCATATTTAATTTCTTCTGTGACCCACTGGATACTCAAGAGAGTGCTGCTTAATTTCCATGTGTTTGTGAGGATCTTGGCATTTCTTTTGTTATTGAGCTCCAGTTTCAAGGCACTATGGCCTGACAGTATACAGGGGATAACTTCAGTTCCTTTGCATATACTTAAACATGCTCTATGAACTAGCATGTAGTCTATTTTTGAGAATGACCCATGAGCAACTGAGAAGAATGTATATTTTATCGCTTCTCAGCCTTTTGGCTTAGATCAAGTGTAGAATGTGTATTTTGACTGTGTAGATATCTATTGAGTCCATTTGTTCAAAAGTTTGGTCCAGTTCAAATGCTTCCTTATTGATTTTATTGTCCACTTGATCTGTCTATGTGTGACAGTGGGGTATTGAGGCCCCTACTACCATTGTATTAGTGCTTATCTGGCTTGTCATGTCTATCAGTATTTCTTTTGTATAGCTGAGTGCAATAGAATTTGGTGCATAAATATTTATGAATGTCATCTCTTCCTCTTGGATCAATCCCTGTATGAGGATGTAATGTCCTTCTTTGTCTCTTTTAATTAGTTTTGGTTTGAAATCTATTTTGTCTGCAAATAAGATAACCATTCCTGCTTTTTTTTTGCAGTTTCCTGTCACGTGGAGAATTGTTTTCCATCCTTTTACTTTCAGTGTATGGATTTCTTTCTGAATTAGGTGTGTTTCTTGCATACAACATATCATTGGATCTTGCTTATTATTCCATTCTGCCAGTCTGTGTCTTTTAATTGGCACATTGCAGCCATTGACATTAATGGTTATGATTGATATGGACATTCTTGGCTCTTATTCTCTGCTTTCCCTCTTTTCATTCAGTTTCTTGCCTTACCCAGTGCGTTCACTGTGCTAGGTCTCATGGGATTGTGACACTCATTGTCATTTTCTAGGATATTGTTTAGAATTTTTTGGAGTGCAGGTTTGGTATTCATGAAGTTTCTTATATGTTTTTTGTTAAGGAAGTATCTTATTTCCCTGTGAACTTCAAAGGATAGTTTTGCATGATATACCAATCTAGGTTGGAGATAGTTTTCTTTTAGGGCTTGAAATAGTTTACTCCAGGCTCTCCTTGATTTGAATATTTGCATTGAGAAGTCTTCTGTGATTCTGATGGGCTTTCCTTTGTATGTGATTTGTTCCTTTTCTCTGACTGCTTTCAATATTTTGTTCTTCTGTTGGGTTTCTGGAATCCTGATTATTATATGCCTAGGTGTAGATATTTTTATCTGAAGGCCACTTAGATCCTATATGCCTCACTTATCTGTATGTCCAATTCTTTTCCTTTTCCTGTGAACTTTTCTGCCATTACATCTGTGAACAGTCTTTTTTTTATATCTTTTGCACTATCTCCTGTTTCTTCACTGACTCAAATCAGTCTTATCTTTCCTTTTGAAATAACTTCAGGTGTCTAACAGTAATACAGAAAGCCCCACCATAGGTGCTTCATTTAGATGTTAACATCTTATATGCCCAGCAGGACTAAGTTCTGGTGGTGTCTGTCCTGTTACTGTGAAGTTAGAGTCACTTGGGCTACCCTAGGGAAACACCATATGAGACTGGATGGCTCAGGCCAGGTTGTTTCTCTCACAGTTCTGGGGCCTGGAAAGCCCAAGGTCAAGGTTCTGCTAAGGGTTCTCTTTGTGGCTTGTGAATGGTGACCTTCTGGCTCTGCTTATGTAGCCCTTCACATAGGTTATGTGGGGTGGGGAGGAAGGTGTGTAAGGACCATGTTCTCCAGTGTCTCCTTGTAAGGAGTCTAATTCTTCCTTACAGTGTCTCTTGTAAGGAAACTAATCCCACCTCATTTAATCCCAATTATCTCCTAAAGGCCGCCTTTCCAGATAGCCACATTGGAGGCCAGAGTTTCAGCAGATTGGAAGACACTTCAAACCCTAAGACCATTAACAGTTATAGCCCTTTATTATCATTATTTTCATACAAGGGAATCTAAAAATTACTTGGAAAAGGGATGGCTGCTGCTGCAGCAGAGAACTAGTGACTGTCAATACACAGTGAGACAGTGCCCCCGTACCATACTGGTGGACTGTGGAGTCCTTGTGCTGCTCTCTGGGTGGACAGCATGGCTCCTGTGGGAGAAGGTGTTGTTTCCTTTCTGCTGTCGCCATTCCTGTGTTAGTGCCCATTAGTATTTGCTCTTGCAAGAAGGGCGAGAGAGGTGATGTTCCAGTCCTGCTTCTGTCCACTGGAGGCCAGGCTCAGGCCCCATGTGCATTGCAGTAGCTGACCAGCAATATGTTGTGCCCCTAGCTCACCTTTCTGACCAAAGTGGGGGTGCCTGAAACCAAGACTCATAGAAACAGGAGTTTGTTGTCAGGGTTTTTTTTCACCTCTTATGTGGCGCATTGTAGTGTTTTGCTGGTACTCATATATTTGTTAATGTCCAGAAACAGAACAGTAGGGCCATTGCTATAAAGTGAGCAAGCTTGACATTTCATTCTGTGTAGAAGCTGCTGGCCTGTGGGATTCACAGTGACACAGGAAAGCAGTTTTCATTGCCAAATCTCCATTGCTCACGTTATGAGAATTGTTTCTGCCCACTTAAACCTTCACAGTCCTGGTAACTCTACATCTACATATCTAAGTAAATACTTACATTTCTGAGTGACTACAAAATAGGACATGTGAAACAGTCTTTATAACTTTACAATGTATAATAAGCACAGGCAGGACTCTCGATGTCAATGTGATACTCTAGAGTTAGAGAAGCACATGCAGACAGCATAATGAAACTGCTCTCGTCACCATCTGGGCCCTGTACAGCAGTGTTAAGTTAGAAATCGGGCAGGGGAAATAGCCTGATATTGCTAGCAGCATTGTGCCGGACATGGAGGCTGAGGGAAGGCTGTGTTTGTGAGCATGCTTTGGGGAGAAGGTGCTGAGTGTACTGTTTCCTCCACATGGAGGGTCTAGTGGCCAAGAGGTCGGACAGTTTTTGGAAAACATCTTCCACTTTTCCTTTATCTGATCATCTAGTGAAGGTTAAGTACTTTTCCTTTAATCCTTCCTTGAGAGAGATCTTTTAAAATAACCCCCACTGCCCAGTAAAATTGTCACCTCCAGGCTCTGTTGTCTTTTGGTTATTTGTTCAAAAAGGAAGAAAACAGAGAGACTGAATTAACTCAGCAACAAATTAGTACCAACCCCATTTCCTCCAGCTGTGCTGGGACTGCATCCATGTCCGCTGTTCAAGTGGTGCACCACTTCCTGGAAAGCCCCCTACTTATAGTATCATAGCCTTCGCCTAGGATATGCAATTTGTAATTTATGTTTATCTTCCAGTGTTTCATGACTCTGTTTTTTAAAAAGTCATTCATAGCTTTTGAAATATAGACCTTTTTTTTAAAGGATAATGTGTTTTATAAATAACCTGGCTGATAGAGTGCTTTCCTTAAAACAAACTGTTGATCTCAGCACCCTGCACAGTTGATAGACCACTGACACTGTCTTAAAATAATCATATGTCTTCAAAGGAGTTTATGTATCCACATTTTTGAAGCATGCAAGTAGATAAACATTAAAGCTCATGTAAGTAAACATGCTGTTGATAGCTGTTATCTTTTTCATTTTCAAGATTACAGTAGTGTATGGTGAATTTAAAGATGACTGTGTATTAAAGTGAAACAAATCCTTTTTTAGTGTCATTAATCTGAGCCTTTGGTAAGTATTCTGCTTTATTTGATTGGTTGTCAGCAGGCTAAATAAGAGAAAGAAGTTGCTGTTTTGGTTAATGGAGAGAGCTCCTGTTCTTTACTGTGCTGTAATGCTTCTTCTGTGACTTTTCTGGGCCTGTGAATGGTGATAAAGCTTCATAATATAAAGATGATTTAAATAATGGATATGTAAATGTAAAAATGCCAGGTAAGTGTACAAAAATGTTATCTTCCTCAAGAATCACTGGGCCGGAGGGTTAGCTCAGTGGTTCCGGCGCCTGCCTCGCAAGCGCAAGGACATGAGTTTGATCCCCGGTAACCACATAGAATGCTGGGCGTGGAGACACGCCCACCAACAATCAACACCGCATACCACAATGCCGGACGTGGTGGCTCACGCCTGTAATCCCAGCACTCGGGAGGCAGAGACAGGAGGATTGCTGAGTTTGCGGCGGCTTGCCTGGGCACCATAGTGAGCTCAGAGCCAGCCTGAACTACAAGGCAAGACCCTGTCTCAAAAAAAAAAAAAAAAAAAGAATCACCGTACTAATAGTGTTGGTGAATATTATAGTGTACTTATTGTGTGCAATTAAAATAACTCTGATAAGTCGCTTGCATTTAACCAGACCAAACTTTACTGAGTAAATAGGAATTAATCACTGTCATTTTACCTTTCAGTTTTCTGAGTGATCAGTGCATTAGAATCACTGGATATAACAGTTAAGTCTTCTTTACAGTCTATAAGTAGACTAATTAGTTAAATTCAATCTACAGTTCATTCATTTTGTCCGTGAAGATAAACCAAAGTGTACAAAGGTGAAAAGATCTAATCCTACCCTCAAAGTGCTTATGAGCTGCTAGATGAAAAAGACATCTTTTCCCTCATTATAAAAAAAATCTTGTTTTACCTTGCTTCTGGTCTTACATTCTCCATGGACTATCTTTACATAGGAATCACTAGAGTTCTTAGTCACTGCTGTCACTGAATTTCGTAGGACTTCTTAAATTCACAAGGACACAGCCCTCTAGTTAGGTGCAGCTGTGAACAACATAATTCTCCGTGGATCACAGCAAGCTTTTGCAAACCTCCAACACATGGCTTTCCTTATCCTTCTTTATATGTTAGTTGCAGGTTTGCAAAGTGTCATTTAAAAGTATTTCTCAGATTTCACATCCTTGGTAATAAGCTCAAGTTGGGTTGCTGGAGTTTGTGTAAAACAAACATTCTTAAGAAAATAGTAAGGAAACAAATCAACTATTTAAAAGCTGCATCATGTACTGCATGACCTTTGAGAGACCACTTAGTGCAGTGGTATGCTCTTCCTGAGACTGTATTTGTCCAAAGTCTACCCTTTATTGTAATAAAAGTGCTCACTCTAAATGATTACAAAGATAACAGCAAAAGATGACTGAATTACTATGACAAGAGAATATTTGGGATATTTTTTAATAGACAAGAGAACTGTTCCCTATCCAAACTTTTAGAGGTTTCCAAGTCTAGAATCCAATGGGAACTACCTGGGTGGAATTTAGGTGGTTTGCAGTTTGAACTTGCATTCTTAGCATATGGACACTGAGAAATTAATGTCAGTTGATCTGATTAGGAGCTGGAATTTGCTGTAATTAATACTGTTTATTTTGCTCATGTATTTTTGTAGCTGATAGAATGTATAGAATGTTGTGGGAGGAAGTGGGGAGAGTTTATGCAAAACTCATGCAATGACATGTGCTCTTTTTCCTAAAATAATACAGACAGTAGCATTTTTATTCTTTTGACAGTTTATGAATGGGAGTATTTGTGAATGGGACATATATGTTGATTGCCATGACATGTTTTTGAAATTTATGGAATCATGAAACTATGACAGTTTTTTTTTTTTTTGCTGTTTAACAAAAGTGACTGTTATATTTAACTTACAAAGCACCTAAGTACTTTTTACAAAGTTTATTGGTACATTTTAGAAAGAACTTATGATCATATTCATCATTGTCAAGCTGTACCTGTACATGATATATCTTGATTCTTATTTTTTTCTCATTCTCCTGCCCTCCTTTCATCCCCTCCCCCATATCCAGAAGCATTTTTCCACTTTTCCTTCTTACCTTCAATTTTTTCTTTCCTTTCTTTACATTCCCCTGCCCCAAATTCCCTTTCTCATTTAAAATTTTCTTCCTATCTCATAATATCTATTATACCTTTTGATCCTCATTTATGGTTTATTTCTCACACCATAGAAATGATATGGTATTTACACATATGTGTTCTATTTATTTCACTTAAGAATATAGTTTCAAGGTGCATCCATTTAGTTATAAATGACTCAAGTGTATTTTTCTTTATGGCTGTGTAGTACTCCATTTTAGGGAAAAAAAATCTTTATCCAGTCACCATTTGGTGAGGTTTAGGGCTGTTTTCAAGACTTAGCTATTACAAGCTGCCACTGTAAACATGGGTGTGCATATGTCTCTTTGGTATAGTTCTTTTAGGTGTTTCAGAAACACACCCAGCAAGGAAATAGCAAGGTCAAATGGGACCTCTAATCCTACTGAGTACACATACATCTGAGGCTAAGAATAGGCCAGAGGGTTAGCTCAGTGGTTCTGGCACCTGCCTCGCGAGCGCAAGTTCCTGAGTTCAATCCCCGGTAACCACATATAATGCTGGGCATGGAGACACGCGCACCAACAATCAACGCCGCATACCACAATGCCGGATGTGGTGGCTCACGCCTGTAATCCCAGCACTCGGGAGGCAGAGACAGGAGGATTGCTGAGTTTGCGGCGGCTTGCCTGGGCACCATAGTGAGCTCAGAGCCAGCCTGAACTACAAAGCGAGACCCTGGCTCAAAAAGCAAAAAAAAAAAAAAAAAAAGAATATTCCATTTTCAACCATGAAAAAGCCATTAATTAGTAAAGCTAGTGGTTATTTTAAGATATATCCCTGTACTTTGCCATCAAAATGTACAGTAGTTTGTGTCTATATGAAATCGTGACTCTACAGTTCAGGGTGATGGTAGAAGTGCTAAAACCTGAGCTGCACAGCCTTGATAATAACTTAGTGAAGAGGGTGGCTTATCCTGTGCTTTCAGTGAAAGAAAAGAATTATGTGAGAAATGTGGTCTGTTATGTCTTACAAACAGTGTGCTATTTTTCTGAATACAATAGCTTTGGCATCTTCTTCGCTAAACAATTGTTTCTTTTTTTAGACAAAATTTGAGTTGCCTTTTGCCTTTTTCTTCTTTAATATATTTACACATATTTGAAATAGTAGGCTAAAGAATGTTAACTCAGCAGGAAAACATGACTAACTCAGCATATCACATAGAAAAACTCTGAGCCTGGAAGCTTCATTCCAAAATTTCTAGAAACCTATATTTTAGAAATTGAGGGAGGAGAAATTAACATAGATTGAGGTTCAAAACCAAAACTAGTGTTAATCCCATGCAGCCAGTTGCTTTTGTTGCTGGTAATTTGTTTGTTGTTTGT
Source organism: Thryonomys swinderianus (assembly GCA_004025085.1). NCBI lineage: Eukaryota > Metazoa > Chordata > Mammalia > Rodentia > Thryonomyidae > Thryonomys > Thryonomys swinderianus. The sequence goes on from PVIC010006555.1 coordinate 52,964, forward strand.
TTCCATAAGGGGTATCAAACTCAGGACTTTGCATTTGCAAGGCAGGCACACCACCAGTGAACTAAATCCCCAGCCCTTTGTTGGGTTTTTTGATGCTAGGCATTGAACCAAGTGCCTAAACCAAACCCTTATGCACATTTATCCCAGACTAGTGAAGTTTTTGCCAGCTCCTTGAAGGTACCTTCCACAGCCAGGGAAGGGGACTCATCTGGACCCTTGTGAAGTATCGTGGGAGTGAGTGGGTCACAGAGGTGACCCTCTGTGACACATACTTCAGGGCTCTAAGACCCAGTAGAAAAGGCCCTGAAGTCCAGAGTCAGACTGCAGAGTTTAGTATGCATGAGAGGTTGGTACAGGCACCTGGCTCGTCACAAGGCAGTCCTCCTGTAACTGGAATGCTGATAGCCCAAGAAGGGCCATTTGCCCTCTTTATTGAATTATTTAACTATATTTTTAATCTCTTCAGTGAGAGTACTCCAACTTTAGTGTTGTAAGGGGAATAAACAGATCTGTGTGAAAGATTCTTGACTGATTTGAAATGATGGTGTTGCTGAGCTGGGCATGGTGGCACACATCTGTAACCCTAGCATTCAGGAGGCTGAGTCAGGAAGATCACTGTGAGTTCAAGACTACAATGTTGGGCTACATCATGTCTCAGCAAACAAAAACAAATGTGACAGTGCTGTGACTAGGTGTGGGTGCTGTGTTCTAGACCTGCCACAGCAAGCACAAACACTGGCATCACTTTCTGTCAGTTGTGCCTGCTCATTGCCCAGAGGCAGAGAGAACCGCATCACAATTGCTTGGGAACTTTAGTTTTTTATCCCTAAAACCCACAACCAAAGATACCTGTACTGTGAAAAATCTCCCTCAGAATAGTAGACTCCAAGTTGATTTTTTTTTTTTTTTTTTTTTTTTTTTTTTG